>JBBPBX010028198.1:12221-36737 GCA_038048925.1 Garcialebias charrua
AGAGAGGCGAAGTGAGGGCGATCACGTGACCGCACGTTGCCGTTGGTGAGTCCCCCCCCCCCCATTATGGCGGAAGGGCAATCCGTGCGGATGGGTCGTCTCTCCCTCTCCGGAGCTTGTTTTGTTTCTTGAGGGAGGGTTTTAATTATTACAATACTTTTTTTTTTTCCTTTTTATCACTTCGACGCAGCAGCCTGGGTTCGTCTCAACCAGACTGTTTTCGTGTTTCTCGGCGAAGCCATGGCAGACCGCGACTCTGATCTGTCCGCCCTGCCGAGGGAGGTTAGAGACCAGTTGGCGGAGTTGGACCTGGAGCTGTCTGAAGGTAATAAAAAAAGAGGGGACTGGGACTTTTCATCATGGGGCTGGTGATGGGGGATAGCCATGTTTTGTCTGTTAGCTCTACAGGCCTACCGGCTTCAGTACAGCACCACTTTTCATTCACCTGCTCCACGGCTTGTTTGGGGCTAATATGAGGGTCTACAAGCTAGCAGCATTGTGAAGGAGGTGATACCCCCTTTCGCCCTTTTCCTCCTTTATCTCAACCATCACGTTTGTCAACAACGAATACTGTACCCCCACTTCCTTTACATCGTTACATCAAAGCCACACCTCGGTGCGTGTAGCTGTCTTAACACCGGCGAGCTCTGTCATCTTGAACATGTCACCGTGATGCCACGGTGGTCCAAGCCTCTGCCAGGGTGTGTGTGTGTGTGTGTGTGTTGGAGGTTTCCGTCCAGGACACGCTTTGCCGCCGTGAAAACGTGAGTCACGGGTGATGAGTGTTGACATGTAGGACTGCAGGCCTACAGACATCTTCTGCTGTCATATTTGTATTTATTTCATTTCATTTTCATTAAAAACACAAATACATTTTCAAAAAAACAAACATAAAATGAAAGGAAGCAGAAGAAAATTTCTTATCATATCTACTCCCTCTTAAACAAAATCAATTCAAACTATCAATTCAAACAATAATAAAAAAAGGCGTTCAATACAAGATCAAGATCAAACAATAATCATTCATATATAATATAGCAAAATACTTAACTCATCAAAATTTCACGTCTAACAAAATAGACATTAATCAGTTATATATACAGTATCTTTCCAACAAAATAGTTCTGATCTTTTTCTTAAGTATAAACATTGACTTCACTAATTTTACATAATCTTCCAAACCATTCCACAGACCCATTCCCTGTATTGTAGTAGACCGACCCTTTAAACTGGTCCTATACTTAGGTTTAACAAAAATATCTATTCCCTTCAAATTATAACAACTCTTCCTTTTTACAAAATATGCTTGAATGTTTGATGGTAGCAAGCGATTCTGAGCTTTAAACATAAGTAAAAGAATATTATCCACCAAATCATAAAACTTAAGTAATTTCAATTGACTAAAGAGAACATTAGAAGGGTGACAATCACTCTTGTTATAATTCTTACAGCTCTTTCTTGCAGAATAAAAATAGGCTTTGTTATGGTTTTACATGCTGCACCCCAAACATTGACACAATAAGTTAATTGCGGGACTACAGTACAAGTGTATTATAAAGTAAATATAAAGCATCACTGTTTAAGAAGTCCCTTACTCTATATAATACTGCATTGGACTTAGATATTTCTTGATATCATATCAAGACAGGTAGACTCTTTGGGAAAGTTGCAGCACCCCCATTCATTGAAACCGTTGTGTCCAGACGCTTGTGCACATGTGTCATTGGTTACAGTATATGTTGTTCACCTCCCCTCTACAATGGGGTTAAAATAGGTTTTTGTTTGCGCTCTCAGTGGATGTGTGTGTACGTTTTGTTTTGATGGACCTTCTCATGCGTCCATTTAATGTATAATGAAGGGCAGCCCTTCCCCCCGAGCAGCTGTTTTTATCTGCTTTACGCCATCACTGACTGTCACCCATCCCTGACAGGATTCCCCGCTTTGCCTGTGTTTGTCATCAGTATGGAGCAAACATCAACAAATAGTATATGTTTGTAGCGTTGGAAGGATTTTCCTAATGATTTGAAAAATGATAAATATTAGAAAACTGGATGTAGCATCAAGTTGCACTACTTGCAACAACAGATGCAGAATTCCCCCACTTCTTACTGCAGTAAATGCATGTTAACCCCCTTCAGGTAAAATGTTAATGTTTCTAGAATCCCTTACTCCCGTTTAAAGAAATTATGAGATTAGTGAAAACTACCGATTTGTGCATGTACATGTTTCCATCGGACCTATTCTCACTACCAGCAAAACACTACAAAGAAACAACAGTTTTGTTTTATAATGCACTCGTAGCACTTTTAAAATAGGAACAGCCAACGCTGAAAAAAAATAAATAAAACAACCTAAAACAGAGAGGAGTATAGTTTTATCTTTTGCAATAAGTATCAGATCATCCTGTTGCTGATGTTGGAGCTTGTGCAGTTGCTGTAGAGCTGACTGACCTCTGAGGTTAATGTGTTTTACATATGAAGTTTAGTTTGTGTTGCTGACCTGTTAAGCATCTTTATCTTTTTTTCTGGTTTGGGATATTTGGTACATTAATCATAAATGATATATGCCTACAGTACTATCTTTAAAAAATCATTAATGAGATTGAATTGACTTGACTTTAATTGATAAATCTTTCTACATTGCTCTTTATGCTGTGATTACTACTGCACCTGGCTAAACTATATCATGGGTGGTTGTACAAATTGATGTCGAATTAATTTTCACTTTGGTTTATTATCGACATCACAAAAAGGCAAAGTCAGAGTCAGAGAATCTTTATTGTCATTCGCACCACATGTGGTACATGTGATGAAACGAGATTACCGTATGTACACAGGGTCCCAGTTACATCCAACAATAAAATGTAAGAGAAAAACAGTAATAACATCTAAGATATGAACTAAGAAAAACATCAACTAAAAATACACCAAGCAGCACTAATATCATAGAAAAACATTACCGGTACTCCAAACAGCAGCACGAACATGAGTCTGTATGAGCCGATGGGCACGAATGAACACAGCAACATGAAACAGATCAGCAGCAACATGAAACAGATTAGCAGCAACATGATGTGATATTTTGCAGTGATTATTCTGGTTGTATATTCATGAGTCTAACAGCCTCAGGGTAGAAGCTGTTCCTCTAGTGGTTCTACACTTAATGCTCCTCAACCTCCTTCCTGAGGGGAGTGGAGCAAAAAGTGTGTGTGCTGGGTGAGTGGGGTCCTTCATGATGCAAGTGGCCCTCTTCCTGCATCTGGAGGTGTAGATATCTGTGATGGTGACTCCAACAGACTTCTGTGCAGCCTTCACCACTCTCTGCAGAGCTTTTCTTTCTGCAGCTGTGCAGCCTCCATGCCACACGTTTATGCTGGAGCACAGGATGCTCTCCACTGCATACCTGTAGAAGGAGGTGAGGACTTAGCTTCCCAGACCAGCTCGTCTCAGCCGCCTGAGGAAGTAGAGTCTATGATGACAAGGAAGACAATGTTATTTTTCCCCATGTCTCACAAATTACTGGACAAATTTTAATGAAATTTACAGGAAGTAACAATTGGATGTTCTTTTACAAGCTAAAATTTGTTGTAGCTGGGAATGTTTTACAACACGTACTCAGAGTTTGGCATCTCAGGATATCAAGATGGTTTGACCAACATCGCTGTAATTTTGTAATTTCTGAATATAACATATTGGGCCAAAAATCTCTGGGATAAAAACAGTGGGGGGATAGGCATTTTTTTCAAGGAATGGTAGCGCTTTAATTTATATTGAACCAGTTCAAACAAAAGTCATCTTAAGATGAAAGAAAGTTAAAGTGTGAATTGACAGCTTAATAAATACAGTCCGTTTTTTAAATCCAGTTATAATTCAACCGAACCTGGTCAGATCCAGTGTATTAGTAATTGTAAAGTATAAGTTTGTTAAAAAAAACACGTCAAGTAAATCATATAAGACTTTATAAAATACACCATTTCGAGCATACACAAAACAAGAGATCACAGCAGAGAGGAAAATCTCCTTTTTAACAGGAATACCAGTCCAGTACCAGAGTCAGGAAGGGTGGGCATACTGGCTGAGGAGTGGGAAGACAAACATAAAAGCTCTGGGCCCAAGGGATGAAATAAAACTATACAGTATATAAAAAAACATGATATTATTGATAGTAGTGTTAGGACAAACATACAAGGAGAGTAAGAAAATAAAGACTGCAGATTGAGGAAAGGTGGTCTTTATGTTCTCCATGTACCAAATGTTATAACTGTAGAACTAAAGAGACGGCCCAAGGTACTGGTAGTCCCAAATTTTGAGTGTTTATCAAAATGAAAAGGTTTTAAGCCCATTCTTGGAAAAAGGAACAAAAAAAGGTTGTAAATTCCTGACAGCAAACAGTTGACTGGTTCTACAAGAGTGGAGCTCAATACCCAAATGCTCTACTTTTCATTCTAGTGTTTGGCTTCTTTAGAAACCACCATAAACCTTCAGTATAAAAGTAAAAAGTTTTGCATGAATAATATGCCATTATGAAGTTGTTTGAAATAGGTCGGAGCTTTAGCTGCAGCGTTTTGGGTCAGCTGGAGGCTTTTCAAAGAGTTATTGGGACATCCTAAAAATAGAAAGTGATAATAATTCAGCTAGATACTTGTGAGTTAAAGACCGTGTAAAGTGAAATTAAATGTGTGTTTTTATTTTGTCACATGGCATAAATATGTGTTATTAATCACCCATATAAGTCTGACTGATTAAAAACATTGTTTACCTTATAAAATTAAGTCTCAAAAATCATGAAAAAACCTGATTTTGCCTTGCCCTGGAACGCTGGGGGCGTGTCAGTGCGTGGGCGTGGTTTCAGCGCTCGTGTCCTGCTGCCCCTGCCCTGAGCTGACTGAGAGGCAGGCAGCAGAGATCCAGTAAACCTGCTCTGTCTTTATTTGAGTTCTGTCTGTAACAGCAGCTACTTTTTCCAAGAGTTACGCTGTTTTTGTAAATAGTTTTCTTGTGTGTTTTTAATCTGGAATGAATTTAAAAAAAAATAGTAATAAAAAAAAAAAGAGTTGTACCATGCGGGATTTGAACCCGTGGGCTTTGGGACGGAAGGCAAGCGCTCTAACCATTGTCCTATCCAGTCATTACAGATACTCGGTACAAAACCATGTGGTATAAAAACACGTTATGATTTGTACGGGTGCCCTGACCATTACAACATCCAGGGAAGATGCACGAACGAGGCATAATTGATTAGCTAGCTAACAATGAACAAAATATCTATGCTATTGCTATCTGATGCTATCTGCGATTCGCGAGTGAACGGCTCCACCGAGGCGAATTTATACGGCTGGAGCTGCAGGGGGTGGGGCTATACTAATGAGGACCGCGTGACGAAACGCGGTCACGTTTAAAACACGCCTAAAAAATCCTGAAACAGAAAAATGTTCATACACAGTTTGCTCTATAACTCCAAAATTAATTGAGCTACAATTTTGAGACTTTTTACTCATTTACAAGATTACCATTATGACATTTATAATGTTTATTGAAGAAAATGTTGAAATTCACTTTACACGGTCTTTAAAGGATGAATCCTGGCCAAAAACAACTGTCTCTCACAGTTTTACTGCAGGCCTAAGTACCGGTAATGTAAACCAGAAATTTAGATTTTTTTTTTCCTGAAGTTGTCAAAAACAACTACTGTACCTGTATTTTGTCTTGAGTGTAGGAGTAGAAAATCAAAAGTCCTACAATCCAAGAAACCTGGTAATACAACGTTTTTAAAAGCATGCAGGCTGCACAATAAATTTAATATTTATTGATAATACAATATCATTGTGCACAATATCAACATCACAATAACTTCATATTATCGCAGTCACAAACTGCAAGTAAAAACAAATATTGCAATCAGATGGGTCCACTTTTAAGCTCACAGATTGGAGTGTTGTGAACATGACAGAACATGATATTGGTATCAAAATATTCAATAATATTGCAATAGCATGTCTTCCTAATATTGTGCAACCATCATAATCACTTTTACATACAGGGTATCTTTTTTTTTTTAAAAGGTAGTAAATAAAATTAACACAAATTACAGCCATTAAAAAGTATCAAAAAGTAATAAATGTAATCTGACGAGGTACTAATTTTTAAAAAACCTACACAACTATATTTTTCCCATTCTATCGGCAAAAACAAATCCTGTGAATTTATTTATCTTTTCTAATTTTATGTTCGAGTAGGACCTAAGCTAAATCAATGACGTCATATCGTCGGTCAGTGTGCGTTCGAGCCTACGGCCGGCCGAGGGGCGACAGAGCTTCCAGAACCGTCATGGTTAGAGGACGCCAGAGTCAGAGACTGGCTTCAGCCAACAGCCGAGAGGCTTATTGTCATGTCTGTAAAAGAAACGGGAAGGAGGAACGCAGCTTGTTTCTTTGAAATTTAACAAGAAAAGCACCTAAACAATTATTTGTTAGCTCGAAATTATAGCAAAGGTGTGTTTCAGTCTAATGTTTTCTTAATAAATTTACTTTAATGGTCGAATCAGCTTTATTTAAAAAATCGTTTCGCTGCCTCGGTGCTCCGTGAACGCGCAGAGGACGAGAACCAGGAAGAAGGAACGCAGCTTGTTTCTCCGAAATTTAACAAGAAAAGCACCTAAACAATTATTTGTTAACTCAAAATTATAGCAGAGGTGTGTGCGTCTCAGTCTATCATTAGCTTAATAAATGCACTTTACTGGTCAAATTCGCCGGGGTGGTGCAGCTGTTTTGATGGTTCCAAGCAGAGAGCAGAATGAAGGTGGGGAGAATATGGCAGGCCGATAGAGTCATTAATAGCTAGTGAAGATTCTCATTCATCCAGGAGGACATGGTAAGCTCTAAAAAGTGCAAGAAAAAAAAAAAGTATAGTATAATAAATAAAGTCCAGTTGTTTTTGTCTTGAACTTTTTTGAATTTGTCATTATAGCCACGTTTTCCTATTACATGATACAACAGCCAACCTCATGCCATACACCTGTTACTACTCTGCTGCCATCAAGTACTGCTGTTTTTTTTTTGTTTGTTTTTTCAGTCAGAATGAATGGAAACGGTCATATCTCAGTCAAATGATTTATAAAAATAAATATGTCACTTCGGCCTATAAGTCGCAGGGCATGTAAATTATGCAAAAAAACTGCGACTTACAGGCTGAAAAATACTGTAGTTAATATTTTTCTCCCTCTCTTTTTAAATTGTGCATGTTTTCAGTGTTGAATTCTTTTAATTAAACTGTTCTCTTTTCAAGTTTACGGTTTTTCGTTTGCCACTAGAGATATGTTATGTGTGGGAACAATTAAACTTTTTGTCTTGGGTTAGATTTAAACAACTAATAGGTCAGTGCTTTTATTGAGGCAAGAAGCAACTTGATGTATCCAGTAATTGTTATAAAACTACATTTACTACCAAAGTTTAGGAATAAAATGACAGTAATCTATCACTTTACAATTAGTTGCTCTGAACTGAAAACAAGAGGTTGCCGCTACGGTTGCAGCTCAGTGTCGTGATGGTATTAAAAAATATTGTGATGGTATTAAAAAGGTATTAAAATGTATTAAATTTAACTCAAGAATTTCTGTATATACCCTATAAATTGTTTCTATCACTTCGATTGAGAGACATTTGTGTTTGATGTTGATCAACAAAGTCTGTACATACGTACGTCTGTACGTACGTCTGTACGTACGTAGACTGTAATGTTCTCCAAAAAGCAGTCCAGTTCATCGTTTTTATTTTTTATGATTCATTGTTTGTCAGTTTCTTAGTGCCATGGTTTTTTTATACTGCTGCTCTAATGCCCTGAATGCAGTAAGACAATGAAAGGGAATACTTTCTGGCTGAATAAGCTGCAGCTGCTTAATATTCCAATGTTTACAGTATTTTTGCTTTATGGGTGTAAAAGCCTCCTTGTCCCTTCATGACAGGAAGCATTCCTCATGTTGCTACCTGATGGGTTATTTTTCTTCTGTTCATAACAAGCCTTCATTTAAACTAAGTGGAAATGCCTGTTCCTGCGTTGCTCGGATAAGAACCCAGAGCTGCCAAATGGCCTCTTAAAAACAGTTCGGCTCTGTAGCCCCCTGTGACTATGGGGACACAATGAAGATCATTCAGCTGGCCTGAGTCACTGTGGCCAGGAGATCTGCAGCCATTTAGGAAATGTATCCGAACCAAGGTAGTTCGTCTATGAGTACAAAGACCAAGAAGGGTCAGATGACTGGTCAAACTCTGCAGGGTGTGGTTTCTTCTGCAATGTAAAGGTTGTAACATGCATATGGGTTTCATACCCCCCATCATCTAATGAGTTTGTTAGATGAAAAAAAAAAATGCTGACCCAAACAAAACTTTACATAAATAGTATTCTGTTTAAATGTTCAGGACAGACATGGTTCTACTTTTAAAAAACTCACATTCCTCCTGTCTGCTTTATAATTTCTTAACTCAGGAGCAAACCCTGGTATCTAGAGTGCTTATCTCTGTTCACATGCATGTGGAGTTACTGTATGTTCACCTCTGTGATTAGTTTGTGGGGACTGATAGTACACACAGTTGCTTCCATTTTAGGCCACTTGCTCTGATGCAGCAGAAGCAGGATGCATGCACTGCATATAAAGGGCAAGGCTCAGCAGAGCATGATAGCACTAATATGGATCTAATCTATATTAGCCATCCATTAGCAATCAGGAGCAGTGTGTTGGACAAAACCTGATGGATCCTTAAAGATGATTCTTCCTCTTATCAGGAAGGTAATCTGCATAAACATCTTCTGCTTCTGTATTATTTATATGTTGGATATCAAGTGTACAGTTGTCTTTGTTAGGCAAAGTGCCTATTTTGAGACAGATGACAGACATGTGATGGTGACTTCCTCAAATATAACTGCATGTGTGGTGCTACAGTTTGGTTTAACTTTTGGTCTACACTGCAACAGAAATGGGAAACTCAACCTTACAAAGAGTCAGATATTTTCACATCCTTTGACCCTTACTACTTAAATCTATGCACATAATATCATTATGTGTAGTAAATAAAGATGTTAAAGGGGACCACATATTGGTTTTTTAAATTTTTATGGTATGTCTGTGTGCTATCCAGACCCCGTTCATTCAATTTAATACAAAAAATAATTCTTAGATAATAAATTATACCCTTTTTAATTCTGCCATTTCTAACTTCCGTTCTAAACGACCTGTTTATGATAATGAGCTCTGAAGTCCACGCCCGTCAAAACTCTGTCTCCGCCCTCTGTAACTGCCAGTATCTCAAATCTGTTGTTGTTTTAAAATTAGCCTTTTTTTATTACTCGTTTGACTTACTGTTAGTGCTAGCTTAAAAAATAACTTACCGAAAGCTGTTTGTGTGCGCCGCCATTAGCTGCTCCTTTTTATCATGCCCTCCCGAATCCGAGCTCTTCCTCCTCCTTCGGTAACAAACAGCCCGCGTAGCTCCTGCTAGTTGCATGCAGCGCTTTGGTCCACGGCTGCACATCCAATCCAGACAAACGCAAAGAGTGTTTCCAGTTAATTTGTCCATATGAGGCAACCTAACCTCTGACCGGACCGGACCCACACTGTCCTCAAAAGCCAGCAGCTAACTGCAGCCCGATCTCTCCGGAAAAAAAAAAAAAAAAGATGCCGCGACCGGGAAGCGAACCCGTGTCCTTCGGATAACGAGTCCAATTCACTACCTCTAGACCAACCGGGCAGTTATGCAAAAAGCAGTCTTTCATCGTATAAGAAACAATCACAACCACCTACATTTAGAACGCTGAAGTTTTGATTAGATTTTGATGAAGTGAAAGGTATTCTTAAAATAAATAAGTTGCTAATCTGAAAATATATCGATCAGTGGTGCTTGATGGTACAGACTGTCGTCCCGCGAGTAAGTGTGTGTGTGTGCACAGTTTTCTGCCGGCTGCGCGTTGGGAGCGATATTACACTAAAAATTGAACTAAAACGTAAAAATAACAATTATAAAGTATTATTATGTCGATGTATATATCTAGTTTCACCCCGATTTCTCCGAAACAAAAGGCTTTAAATAAAAAGGGGGAAAAAAAACGATGCCGTTGACAGGACGCGAACTCTGGTCTCCTGCGTGCCGCTCAAGTGTCATAACCGTTCAACCAAACAGACAGTTGCGCAATAGTAGTCCTTCATCATATAAGAAACAAGTCCAAACCGCGAGAGTGTGTGTGCACAGTTTCAACGAGACAGAGTTCATTCAAACAAGGTAATAAAACATTCTGGTTTTACTCGAGATGTGCTGCATGGCTGGAGCAGGGCAAACCCCTAGCCCCCCGGGGGCTAAATAAATGAATAAATGACCGCCAGGTCAGCTCCTAAACCGCTAGGCAACCGTGACATCTTTTATACTCAAGTGGGTGGAGCATCACCAGGGGTTGCTAGGTGAGGGGCTGGACTCAGGTTTGAGGTGATTGGCTACGGTTTGTGACGTCACAAACCGCAGGAAGTGTGAAACGAAGCGTTTTTAATCACAGACAAATAAATCTACTTAGAGTAAATAAACCACTGGGTGCATTTTTTTGGCACAAGGACTGTTTTTTTATGAAGTAAATACCCAAAGTTGAGTAAAAAAACATTAAAAAGTGAATTTTGCATGTGTGGTCCCCTTTAAAAGTTTTCTGGTTGTTATCGTAAGAACATGTTAAGGTAATAACTGTAAACTTGACAGGAACCAGGGAAGCAAGCAGAAGATAATAAAATAATGTAATAAATGAACCAAAACACATACATCACAGTTTCAGTCTGCTGGACCCATAAATTACCTACAAAGCTCTCAACAGTTTAGCTCCTTCATATGCTAGAGATCTCATTGTTCCATATTTTCCTAATAGAGCACTTCGCTCTCAGACTGCAGGCCTCTTGTGGTTCCTAGAGTTTCTGAAAGCAAAATGGGAGGTTCACTTATCAGGCTCCTCTTGTGGAACCAACTTCCAGTTTCTGTCTGCGAGGCTGACACATTGTCCAGTTTTAAGACTGGGCTGAAGACTTTCCTTTTTGATAAATCCTATAATTAGGTTTGGCTTGTTATGCTGCCTTAAACCTAAACTACCGTACTAGAGGACAAATTGACCTAATTTCCATAAATGATTTGCTAAAATTGAATAGTTTTTATTTGATACTATTTCTGTCTTAACGTAATTCTTGACTTGCCATTGTGTATCTGTTCCTGTCAAACTCAGCCAGTTGAAGCAGATGGCGGCTTGTCATGAGCCTGGTTCTGCTAAAGGTTTCTTCCTCATGAGGGAGTTTTTTTCTTCTTTCCACTGTCCCCTTGGTGCTTTCTCAAGATGAGTTCTGTGATGGAGTTAAATTCAAAGCAATCTGCTCATCAGATAAATAATAACTTGTTTTTATAAATGAATGTTTCTGTTCAGTGCCCTGAGATGACTTCTGTTGTGACTTGGCGCTATATAGATAAACTGAATTGAATTGAGATTTAGATAAGACAACTGTAGAGCAGACTCTCTGTCACGCCCACTGCTTGCATATGTGACATTGGGGAGGAGCAACTATTTGATAAAACAACAAAGCCAATTGGATCTATGTCACTAATTATTTGTACATTTAATCTATTTATAATAAATTAATAGCATAGGTAATTCATGTTAATTTTATTCAACAATCATGTAAAACAACTACAGTACGGTATATAAGGATAATATATCATTTCTTAGTAATGATGATCTACAGTATTTAGGATAATATATCATTTCTCATGTTTCGCGCCTCTATTGTCGAGGCAGCTTATCAGAGTTGTGGCCGCAAGGTTGTTGGTGCCTGTCGTGGTGGCAACCCTCGAACCCGGTGGTGGACACCGGCGGTGAGGGATGCTGTCAAGCTGAAGAAGGAGTCCTATTGGGCCTTTTTGGCCTGTGGGACCCCGGAAGCAGCAGATAGGTACCGGCAGTCCAAGCGGCATGCGGCTCGGGTGGTTGCTGAGGCAAAAACTCGGGCGTGGGAGGAGTTCGGAGAGGCCATGGAGAATGACTTCCGTACGGCTTCGAGGCGATTCTGGTCCACCATCCGGCGTCTCAGGGGGGGAAAGCGGTACGCGACCAACACCATTTATGGTGGGGATGGCGTGCTGTTGACCTCAACTCGGGATGTTGTGAGTCGGTGGGCGGAATACTTCGAAGACCTCCTCAATCCTACTGGCACGTCTTCCACTGAGGAAGCGGAGCCTGGGGACTTTGGATCGGGCTCTCCAATCTCTGGTGCTGAGGTCGCCGAGGTGGTTAAAAAGCTCCGCGGTGGCAAGGCTCCGGGGGTGGATGAGATTCGTCCTGAGTTCCTTAGGGCTCTGGATGTTGTGGGGTTGTGTTGGCTTACGCGACTCTGCAATATCGCGTGGACATCGGGGGCAGTTCCCTTGGATTGGCAGACTGGGGTGGTGGTTCCCCTATTCAAAAAGGGGGACCGTAGGGTGTGTTCCAACTATAGAGGGATCACACTCTTAAGCCTCCCTGGTAAGGTCTATTCAGGGGTTCTGGAGAGGAGGGTCCGTCGGATAGTCGAACCTCGGATTCAGGAGGAGCAGTGTGGTTTTCGTCCTGGTCGTGGAACACTAGACCAGCTCTACACCCTCAACAGGGTCCTGGAGGGTGCGTGGGAGTTTGCCCAACCAGTTTACATGTGCTTTGTAGACTTGGAAAAGGCATTCGACCGCGTCCCTCGGGGGGTTCTGTGGCGGGGTACTCCGGGAGTATGGGGTACCAGGCCCATTGATATGGGCTGTTAGGTCCCTGTACGACCGGTGTCAGAGCTTGGTCCGCATTGCCGGCAGTAAGTCAGGCTCGTTTCCGGTGAGAGTTGGACTCCGCCAAGGTTGCCCTTTGTCACCGATTCTGTTTATAACTTTTATGGACAGAATTTCTAGGCGCAGCCAAGGTGTTGAGAGGATCCGTTTTGGTGGCCTTAGAATCGCTTCTCTGTTTTTTGCAGATGATGTGGTCCTATTGGCTTCATCAGCTCGTGATCTACAGCTTTCGCTGGAGCGGTTTGCAGCTGAATGTGATGCGGCCGGGATGAGGATCAGTTCCTCCAAATCCGAGGCCATGGTCTTGAGCCGGAAAAGGGTAGCGTGCCCTCTCCGGGTCGGGGAGGAGGTCCTTACCCAAGTGGAGGAGTTTAAGTATCTCGGGATCTTGTTCACGAATGAGGGAAAACTGGAGCGTGAGATCGATAGGCGGATAGGTGCAGCGTCCGCAGTGAAGCGGGCGCTGTACCGGTCTGTCGTGGTGAAGAGAGAGCTGAGTCAAAAGGCAAAGCTCTCAATTTACCGATCGATCTACGTTCCCACCCTCATCTATGGTCATGAGCTTTGGGTTATGACCGAAAGAACAAGATCTCGGATACAAGCGGCTGAAATGAGTTTTCTCCGCAGGGTGGCTGGACTCTCCCTTAGAGATAGGGTGAGAAGCTCAGTCATCCGGGAGGGACTCGGAGTAGAGCCGCTGCTTCTCCACATCGAGAGGAGCCAGTTGAGGTGGCTCGGGCATCTGGTTAGGATGCCTCCTGGACGCCTCCCTGGTGAGGTGTTCCGGGCATGTCCCACCGGGAGGAGACCCAGAGGAAGACCCAGGATACGCTGGAGGGACTATGTTTCTCGGCTGGCCTGGGAACGCCTTGGGATTCCCCCAGAGGAGCTGCTCCAAGTGGCTGGGGAGAGGGAAGTCTGGGCCTCCCTACTTAGGCTGCTACCCCCGCGACCCGACCCCGGATAAGCGGAAGAAAATGGATGGATGGATGGATATCATTTCTTAGTAATGATGATCTAAACTACATCTGAAGTCAATCAATGACGCACACAACTCAGAAATTACATATAAAGGGTACGGTATGTGTTTTTTTCTTTCGGCTTCTCCCTTTGTCAGGGATCGCCACAGCGAAGTAGTCGCACGAAGAAATTACATATAAAGGGTATTGCATAACACTATTAGAATATTTTAACGCATATTTATTATTATTTACCTGTTGTGTAGTCGACACCTGGTGATATGAAGTATGAAACTTGTCTCTAACATTGGCTACTCATATTCTCATTGGGTCAGGTTTGTGTAATGGAAACCTTACAATAGTCAAATATATATACTGTATTACTATTTTACACTGTGTACATATTATATGAGTTATTTATTTTTTATTTATAAATTTGTTAATTTTTAAAATACAATACAAAACAATCCCATAAACGATACCATACAAAATATAAAAAATGAAAGGTAGCAGAAAGAAGAAAAAATCTTATNGTTTGGGTTAAGGGCTGTTTCGTACGCCTGAAAAACGATAAGAGAAAAGGAACCATTGTTTAGCTAGCCGTAACCTTGCCTAAGCGAAAACTTGGGCCCTTTTTTATACTCCATGTTTGTGATTGACATCAGATTTGAAAAGGTACTAACTGTTGGCAACTGTTCAAAAATCACAGTGGCAAGTGATTAAAAAATGTCCATTGCCATGTAGAAGCAAGGCTTCAAGCATGTCTAAGAAAGAAAAGGCAGGTGAGGTAATCAAGGTATGTGGTTGCGTACCCTTCTAAATAATAATAAGAAACAGAAAGCACAAACTGAGACATGAAATCTTTTTGCAGCACCACTCATCATTCAGAGAAGAATTTCCTAGAAGAGACGCCTGTTGGTGAATCAGCCAGTTGGTCCCGAAAGGCCACGACTCTGAATTCTTTGGCTCTTACAAGAACACAAGAAATCAATGAGACAGTTTGCTGTGAACTGCAGATGAACTTGCACTTGTTTCTGGATTTTAATTGGGGCCAAATTGTTTCATGAATTTATGTAAAGGTCTAATACACGGCATCACAGATGGAGATGGTGGAATAAGGTCGGGTGATGCTCTCGGTGGAAGAGGTCTGATCTCTCCTGCCAAAAGAACTGCATGATGTGAAGTTTGCATGTTTCATTTTCTCTGCACTGCGTCTCATCTTTTAGTCCCCTTTCAGAGACACTGCAGTTTCTTGCTGGATGCTGTCAAGAGTGACACTAGAAACTCATCTCCTATTCCCCCGCTTCACAGAGAGACACGTCAGCTGCAGAAGCTGACAAGATGTAGAATCCAAACCATGAGATGCAAGTTTGCCCATTTGAATAATGCACACATAAGAGAACAGATTCTCCTCCAGACTCTTTGATGTGCCTGTTGTGAAAAGATGAGTCCTGACAGCATCAAATTCAGCCCCAGACCCTCGAAGAGTCGAGCGAGAATATTGGGGAGGAGAAAAATAACATTGCTGGTGTTGTAATCTCACCCGGCAAAGGCCTAAATCACAACACTGGTGGTAAACGATGTATCAGTCACAGTGGGATGTTTAATTTGGCACCCTCGGAGAAAATCACATGCCACTCTCTGGAATTGGGAATTAGTTTGGATGGCTGTCTGTTGGCTTCTTTACAGAGTCACTGTGTCGTGTTTCTCAAAGCAATATCTGCATGGCTGCATCAGAGAAACGAGAAAACAACAAAATCAATTCTTGCAGTGGAAACGCTGCGATGGCAGCGGTGAGGCGGACTATTGTGATCTTCAGCTGTAGGTGGTGGGTGTTACTGCTGTATTTAAACAGCTTATGCCATCTTCATCCTTTCTCCCCGTCACCTTTTAAAATTCAAATTAGCCTCCAGGATGCTGAGATTAGCATCTTGAAATATTCATGGGAACTTTCCGAACTTGGATTGTACATCTGAGGGGCTGAGCAGGTACTGTATCAACACGAGGCACTTGGGATTAAACAAACAAACTTTAAGTGTTGCAAATCACCCCCCCACCACCTGTTCCATTAATGTCAGATTTTTTTGTATATCAAAATACAATGCTGTGGAGTAATATTCTCAAGTTGATTAAACATTTTAAGAGCTGTTTCAGAGCAATTTCTGCTTTGCTTTTAGTCATTTTAAGTATAATTTAGTCGCCTTCTCTACCCAAACAAACTACTCTGACTGACAGATTGTCCCACGAAGACTTTGAAGCCCGAACAGTTTGAATTTTCCTTTTGCCTTCACCCAGTAGGCCCAGCGCAGGAGACTGGCATACTGAGCAACCCAAGGCTGTACGGGGGAAATTGAAATTTTCTGCAGGGTGTAAAGGAAGGAAGTCTTTCAAGGGCCTGGTTTGCACCTCTCTTTGCTCTCAGCATGCCATATTTTTAATAAGGGACACAGACTGTCAGTGCCCACCTCTCCTTTCAACATGTACAGCATGAGGTTTGTAGAAATGCAACAAGGAAAGCCAGAATTTGCAAGGCTTCAAACAACTTTCAGAAACAGCGGGAGTGCAACAGTTGACATGGGGACACTAGTTGAGTCTTGTCAGTCAGTGGTTTCTTCAGGACCTGATGCTTTGTTCATTCCACATTCTTCTCTGATGAGAGATGATGATGGAGATTTATCTGAGTGACTAGTACCAGACAACAACTTCATGATTTACCAATTCCCAAAGTGACTTATGGGTACTAAGAGTGGCTAACTCTTCCAATATCCCCAAAAAAACTTGATTAATACTGTGCACCAGCATCAACATGTGGCACGAAGGCTGCACAGCTGCAGAAAGGAAAGCTCTGCAGAGAGTGGAGAAGACTGCACAGAAGACTGATGAGAGTCAGCCTCTCCACCATCACAGACATCTACACCTCCAGATAAAGGAAGAGGGTCAGCTGTATCATGAAGGACCCCAGTCACCCAGTACACACACACTTCCCCACTCTTCAGGCAGGAGGTTGCAGAGCATTAAGGGTAGAAACATTATACTGAGGAACAGCTTCTACCCTTAAGCTGTTATGCTACATCCAGACCGAATGCCTTTTCAACGGCAAAAAAGCTAGACACGCACGCAAGTGGACGCACTGGACCCATCTTCCGTGGTCCACACTGCTCTCACCCACCTGGATCAGAAGGACTCATACGTGCGCATGCTCTTTGTGGACTTCACATCTGCCTTCAACACCATGATCCCCCAAACTCTGATAGACAAACTATCTACACTTGGACTAAGCCCCTCCATTTGTAACTGGGTACTAGACTTCTTAACAGACAGACCACAGTCCGTGAAGATCCACAACTTCTCCTCCTCCACCATAACCCTCAGCACTGGCTCTCCTCAAGGATGTGTGCTGAGCCCCCTTCTGTTCACTCTGCTCACATATGATTGTACAGCCACACATCCAGGCTGTCATATTGTTAAGTTTGCAGATGATACAGCGGTGGTGGGATGCATCACAAACAATGATGAGTCCAGCTACAGACAGGAGGTGGAACACCTGGAGAGCTGGTGCAAAGAGAATAATCTTCACATGAATGTGAAGAAGACAAAGGAGATGATTGTGGACTTCAGAAGGAACAAACACACCCACGCCCCACTGAAAATAGGTGGGTCTGCAGTGGAAGTGGTCTCCAGCTACAAATACTTGGGTGTACACATGAATGATAATCTCAGCTGGAGCAACAACACCACCAGCCTGATCAAGAAAGGTCATCAGAGACTCTACTTCCTCAGACGGCTGAGACGTGCTGGTCTGAGCAGCCCAGTTCTCACCTCGTTCTACAGGTGTGCAGTGGAGAGCGTCCTGTGCTCCAGCATCAACGTGTGGCATGGAGGCTGCACAGTTGAAGAGAGGAAAGCTCTACAGAGAGTGGTGAAGGCTGCACAGAAGTCTGTTGGAGTCAGTCTCCCCACCATCACAGACATTTACACCTCCAGATGCAGGAAAAGAGCCACCTGCATCATGAAAGACCTCACTCACCCAGCACACTCACTCTTTGCCCCACTCCCCTCAGGACGGAGGTTGAGGAGCATCAAATGTAGAACCACTAGACTGAGGAACAGCTTCTACCCTGAGGCTGTTAGACTCATGAATAAATAAAAATAAAATAAAAAATAAACACTGCAAAATATCACATTGTGCTGATGCTGATCTGTTTTCTTGTTGCTGTGTTCATCTGTGACCATCTGCTCATACAAACTCATGTTCGTGCTGCTGTTTATTTCCACTATATTAGGCTTAGTGTATTACTAGTTGATGTTTTTCTTAGTTAATTCTAGATGTTATTACTGTTTTTCTCTTGCATTTGTTGTTGGATGTAACTGGGACCCCGTGTACATAATCTCGTTTTCATCTCATGTACCACATGCGGTGCAAATGACAATAAAGACTCTCTGACTCTCTCTGACTCTGAAAAGTCGACAAAAAGCAATCTTACAAATGTTTTTGTACCTTCAAGGTGTCTTAAAACCTTATTTAAAAGAGTTCCTGTTGCGTCCTCCACCCCTCTATGTGAACGATAAGCAAATTGAAGTGGGTCCAAATGATCTTCAACTTTTGACAAGAGGGTCTTGTGAACCAGTTTTTCAAATGACTTCATGACTAAAGAAGTCAGGGCAACAGGCCTGAAATCGTTCAGGGACTGAGCAGTCTTGGTTTTTGGAATCGGAACATTAACAGAGTCTTTCTAGAGTTGTGGGACCGTACAGGTTTGAAGAGACATATTAAAAAGAAAACAGAAGATATCTGCAAGCTGCAGGGCACAGTTCTTAAGAATACGACCCCCTATGCCATCAGGACCCGGACTTTTCCTTTCTTTAGTCTTTAAAAACATGTTAACCACACTTTCAGTATCAATAGTCATTGTTGCACCTGACAACGTTTCTTTAAAAACAGAAAGCTCCTCTGTAAAATCATTAGTGTTAAAACGATTGTAAAACAAATTAAAATCATTTTGACAGTTCCAAGGCGGACGAAGAGTTAAGAGTGATGTGAGTTTTCTTATTTGGCATCCCCATCATGGACTTCACGCCCTCCCACTCCAGCCGGGAGTTATTGGACCTGAACATATTTTCCACCCTCTCCTTATAGTTTATTTTAGCTACTTTTAATTCCTTCCTCACTTGTTTTTTTAGTATGTGATATTGAGTCAAATCCCCCTTTTTAAAGCTAGTGTTGCATAAATTTATTGTTCTCATGGCTCAATGAGACTACCTGGATAAATAAAGGGTAAATGAAAAAAAAAATTGTACTACGACACTATAAAGAGTTGAACCGGCGATCTTCCAATCACAGGCCCACCTTCTCTAACCTCTGTGCAACCACTCCCCAGGTTTGAATACACTGTATTATTTTACATTATTATTGTTTGTATTATATCTTAGATCCTTATATACAGTTTCTTTTTATACTTTATATTATTGCTATTTTTAGGTGTAACTGGGACCTTGTGTACACAATTTCATTCCACCTCATGTACCACATGGGATGCGTATGACAATAAAGAACCTTGAACTTTTGAACCTTTAAATGGATGCTTTTCCCATTGAAATCAATACATTTAATTTGTTCTAAGTGTGGGAACTTAAGAGTTCCTGGTCATAAATATCAACAGTTGAATGAAAATATCAACTGAATCAGCTTAAAATGCTGATAACAACTGGCTTTCTATCTTGGCTTTAACTTGAAACATGTTCAAACTGGAAATGCAATCATTCTCAGATTTATAATCTAATTTGTGAAGTAAATGTATCACAGCATTAATTAGTCTAGTTCAACATTGTGAGGATCTGATGTGATTCTAGCAAGTTTAAAAGAAAAAAAAAACACTTTCTGAAACAATTTGAATGATGCAAAAATATTGTTTGAGTGACAGTGACTATGAAAATACTTTGCACCTCCTTCGCCCAATGAGAAAGGAAAACTAGAAAGAGAAACAGCAGTCTTGACATTGCTGAGATGAGCTGCAGCCAGATGTGGTTTCAACTTGTGTCCAATAGAAATATAAGAATGCTTTTAGTTCCAACACGTTTGAACACCAAACAAAATATCAGATTCTACTGGAAAAAATGATCCCCACTCATACAGCCGACACGGAGACACGGCATCAGTTTTTTTCTTTTTAAGCTTGATTGTATTTCATAGCTATTTTTTGTTGTTTTTCTTTTAAATTTGCAGATTTTGTTTACTTTTGGTTGCATTAATAAACAGCAGCTTATGTTTTCTTAAAAAACAAACAAACAAACAAACAAACAAACAAACAAAAAACCTTTTCTTTTGTTATATGCCAGTTCTACAAATGCTTATTGCTACCTCTGTCTATATTGTAACTTTAAACTAAGTTCATTCATATATATGGAGAAATGAACATTTTAGTTATTTTTGACAAACTTTGACAACATGTATGATTCTTTAAAAAATTAAAAGTTCTTAATAAAACATGTCCACATTTGCCAACGTTCTCTTATTGTTTATTCCTAATGTAATTTTCTGGTAAAAGTAACATTTTCTACAATATTAAAACAATTTAATCTTCAATTTGGGATCCAATTATTAGAAAAAAAAAAAAAGGAACCATAATATAATAGTAAGTTGTAATTTTGCAAATAGTAACTTGTGATTTTTTTTACTAAATTTCCAAATTTTTAGTATTTTTGTGAATCCTAAAATAAATATTTTTATTTAATAATAAATCTGGCAAGGGAAAGTTTTAATATTATTACAGTTTGCCTTACATAATTTTATTTTATATATATAGGCTTTTTTTTTTTGTTTGTTGTGCATTTCCTCTCCATATGCAGAATAGTTCCTCCAAAGAAAACACTGTGTATGCTTCCCACAGCGTTTCGATAAAACCAACTGTGTTCCTGTTGTGAACCTTTGCTTTCAAGCTGTGAGGAAGTAAAAAAAACAAAAACATCATGCAACAGTACTCCCTGAGGGATCATGTGCTGCACCACAAGAGTGTGGTGTTGGTGCAGCGACAGCAGTCCTACATTAAGTGGAGATGCTGTTCAGAAATCTAATATGTACAGACTGACTTCATCAACAAGCACATGCAGTATCTTATGAACCTCTTAATGGATTTCAAATAAATTCTTAAGAAATTAATTATATATATTATGGCTACTACAACTAATCCAACATAGCAAACAAAAATATGTCCGTAACTCAGTTTTAAAGTTATACGACTACGGTAATTAATGTTAGGACAGTAGCTGAGAGTCATCACTAACACATTATGGGTTAGGGTTAGGTTAGCTAACCATAGGCTAGCTAGGTTAGCTTGTTTCAGGTTAGCTAATTAGCTATCGCCATACCCAGACAGCATTTACATTTGGGCCGGATCCGTTTACAAGTCGCCAGATCCGCATAACAGTCAGATGCGGTTTACAACTCTGAGCCAACTCCTTACCGGGCTCGTTTACAAGTCGCCAGATCCGCATAACAGTCAGAGACGGCGTGGTGTTGTGTGCCAGTTCCACCCCGATTCTGAGATCATGAGCTGCACTGACACCTGCGCTGGGTGTGGTTCTGATCCGGTTTTTGCCTGCAGACCGAATGCGCCAGCCTCAGAGGTTTACAAAGACTGGCATCTGGCTCTGATCTGGTCCCAGACTGCAAGCCAACTGCGCCTTCCTTGGCTTTATTTTTTTTAAGCAACAGACGCAGCACTGAGAGAAGTGATCCCTTACCAAAAAGTAGTATATGCAAGTATACTTAAAGTACACTAATTTTAAACTAAAAAAATAAGAGTATACTTTCAGTATACTTTTTAGGTACTTATCAAAAGTATACTTGGCCAAGTTTATTTTACACAATACTTGACTTATACTAAAAATAAACTAAAAGTCTAAGTATACTTAATCTATACTTATGTTTAAACTTTTGGCCAAGATATTTTACACAAAGTATTTTCACACTGGTTTATTTTTAGTACTTCTGTTTTAAACGTTTTGTCAGTTTTTTGAAACAGCTCGAGCTGTTTTTTTATATTGTTGTATATATATATATATATATATATATATATATATATATATATATATATATATATATATATATATATATATATATATATATATATATATATAGTATATTATTATTATTATTGAGCATGCATCAGGGTATTATTATTATCATCATTATTATTATTATCATTATTCAATTTTATTCTGCGTTACTCCAGGCGTGTTTGCTTTCTACCATTTTTCTGTTTGTGGTCTCATGCGTTATTGGGGGTAGAACGTGATCATGTACGTCCCAACCAATCAACGCCACTCTTGCTTGTCAGGTTGCATGTGAACTTTGTCCTAACCAATCAACGCCACTCTTGTTTATCGGGTGAAGTAGCATGTGATCATATCCAACCAATCAACGCCTCTTGCTTCGCGCGCTTCTTTCAAATGTAGCCATTTCCTTTCAACTGTTGGACAAGAAGCTGTTGTTGTGTTGGACTCAGCGCTCGTAAAACTTGCTTTTTATTAGACGTCGACTGGTCAGACTCTGGACGACGACTGGACATTCAGTTGGAAGTTGAAGGTCGGTTCGGTTTTGTTTATTTGCTAGCTTTTTTAGCTCTGTTCAGTTGAATGAACAAAACCTGCTGTTGCTAAAAGCTAAGCTAACAACGAGCTAAAACGGGTGTGTCGTGTATGCTGCTGAGGCAGATAATTTGAGGCAAGTAAAACACTGCAGGTTAGGTTATTCTAGCGTTTAAATAAGCCATATATGCTACGCTTTTTTTTTTTTTTGGCTTAGTTCCTGGATGGTTTTTCAAAGAGACAGGCCCCGCATCCTCACGCTGTTTGCGTCGCATGTCTGTTAACATGCGCTCACCAGCCAGCAGAACAATAACCGCAGCCAGGCTGAAATACTAATTTACTTTAAATACGTATTTCAGCAACATACTGTTTTTGTAGCTGCTTAAACAAGAGGCTGAAGGAAGATATATCTCATTCACGAGGTCTTGAGAGTCAATTACTTTCTGAGAGTTTCATTAAAGATTTACTGGAACATGAGATATTTTGCTAACAGACACACAGGCAGGCTAATATGAGTGCCAGACTTTGGTGGTGGTGGTGCTAAACTGTTCACAGTAACACAGCAGAGGTGTTTGTCCCTTGTTGATGCGAATCTTTAGGTTTGAATGCTCTTTATTTGTCTCTAAGTTGATGGAAGCATCAAAGTGATGCATGTAGAACAGAAACTAAAGATTTATCACATGTTCTCTTTGATTCTGCAGGTTGTCAGAGATCAGCTGTGCCTCTCTGCTCTCAGCTCTTCAATCCAACCCCATCTGACACAACTGGATCAGACTCAGAACCTAGCCTTGAGAACTGCGGTAAAGTGAGCCACTCGTCATTGAGAGGTAATTTCTAAGTACCGGTAGTTTGAGTAAAGCAATTAAGACACTGATTTTTTGTTAACAGAGTTCACTTTGCTCTCAGCATTAAACGTGACGCTTGAACATGGTTTGGTTTCATGTTGCTCCACTTCATTCACCCAGAGTTTGAAGGAGCACACACCTTTTATTAATTAAAGCTGCACAGGTGCAGTAAATTAAAAGTCACATGATGCATCTGAGCATCCAATACAAAACAAGCCTATAAAGAAAAACAAATTCAAACAAAATGAGAGCAATACAAAAACATTCATAATGTCAACACCCCCACTTGCTCACATTTTGGGTAACTCCCTCAGGCTCTTAATGTTTCAAACCTAAATAAATTCTTCATACACCAAACAAACATTTCATACTTTTTCAACTTCATCTTGGTTGCTGGTTTGGTTAGTACGTCTGCAACCATATCATTTGTACTTTAAGAGTAAATGTACTTTTGTTTTAAAGGTCTCCCACCTACCTGCTCCAACATTTTCCTCTGGACCTGTTGTCAGGTATAATCTGTAAATTTTAACATTTAAATACTGTATACACACACATTTCAGTACTACATTGTCTTTTTTTTCCCTCGGCTAGTCTGGGAGAAAAATACCTAAAGCTTCTGGATCCAGTTGTACACAAAGAAGTACCTGTGAGGCCAACCCTGTAATGGGTAAGTGCTGGCTACTTTGGTTTTTGTTTTCCATTGTTTGGTATGTTCATTGTTATGGAAGATCAAAACTGACATAATTAGAAGTAAAAGCATGTATATGAATGGACTGATAAATTAATAAATACACTAAAAATGCACAAATTAAATTACAAAGGAGAAATTTACTTCATGTTATATAATTTAATTGACCTTTTTATTTTCCAGGTTAGTTCCAATAAATTATATATTTCTGCTTATAATTTACATTTTACTGTATTTTTAAAATATATATTTTTGTTTTTCTTGTAGATGCATTTGTGCCTTTTAATGTTTATATTCAATTATTGTTTATATTTTTTTTCCCACAAGTTTTTCTTTTTTAAATGGGTCTTACATTTCTATGTCTCCTGTTTTGACTTTACCTTATGCATTTCTGCTTCATGCACAGTAGATCTACACATGGATCCTGCTCCTTCCTGTTTTTTTGACCAATAGAAGTGGAGCTGACCCAAGAAGCTCTGCCCACCTTATTTACATCATGAGACAGAAATACATAAGATGAAGTAAAAACGGGTGACAGAGAAGTGTAAAAACACATGGAAATTAAAGCTGCAAGCAGCATTGAGGCCCTCGCAGCTTAGCGCCGCTCCGACCTTATTGAGG
>JBBPBX010028199.1:20855-36737 GCA_038048925.1 Garcialebias charrua
TGTGTTCACGCTCCTCTCTGTTTTGAATTGGTGTCTTTCTGTCTAAATGTTATTTTTTTTATCCTATGTTACATAGGGTCTGTTAATAATCAATAAAATGATTTCACACCTGCATACATTATTATCTACGGTAGTATGGGAGGTTAATTATATGATTGGTAAGTCCCCCTATTAATTGATAATTTATATTAAAAAATTCTGAAAGCAATTGTGTAATCAAAACCATCTTTGACACACATGCTCTTAAAGGTCCACTGTTTTATCATTTATATATGTTCGTTTTTGCAAACACAATGATAAATCACTTTAATTTTGCTTTAAAAATGATTTTGAACTTCAAGCCGTGTTTAATCATGGGAAATCCGATTACACGCGAACGCACCATCTGTGACGTAGTGTGCAAAGTGTGAGCTCTTATGAGATTTAACATCTCATAGAGCACAGTCTCTACAATAACTTTTTTTTAATGAACTATGGCTATTATCAAGCATACTGCATTGCATGTTTAAATAACATTGAGGTAAATAAAAAATATCTTGTAGATCATTTAGAAAAGCTGTTGGGCATTTAAGAAATATTACTAATAAAAATCTATTTCACGCCAACAGTTGGAGGGTTTTAGGGCTACTATCAATGGAACTGTGGTCTCTGAGAGATGTAAATAACTCCACAACGGGTCATTAGGAATGCATACAATCTGCTTCAAGTTCCCCAAGGCTTTGGATGTTGCTAAACTGTGTTAGATAACATGTCTTTGCAACATTATGATAGTAAAAGTTCACAGATGGTGCCAGAAGGACCTGGTGGACCTTGTTTTTTGAAAGTGGAGTTCATAGGAGTGTGTTCCAAACACAGCTTATATTCAGTCTTTAATACATGAGAAGAGATGCAGATTTTTGTCCATGTTACTTTCAGCATGAGATGAGCTTTTTCCTTTCACATGTATTCAGTACATGGACATTTTTTTTCTTCAAATTTTCATGTTAGGCTGATTGGTAACTCTAAATTTTCTCTAGGTGTGAGTGAGAGAGTGAACGGTTATTTGTCTCGTTTGTCTCTGTGTCTCTGTTATGGACTTGCGACCTGTCCAGGGTGTTCCCCGCCTCTCACAAAGTCTCTTGCTGGACATGGGCACAAGAGACCCCCGCAACCTGAAAAGGAAGAAGCAGGGAAAAGATAATGGATGGATGGATGGATTTTTCATGTGTTGTAGAAAACTGGACAATACCATTTAGTTGTGGTGTGTTATGGGTGCTGCTTTAGGAATATGGAGTAACCCCTTTGGAGTTTGAGTTGGTGTGAATCTAGAATAAGAGGTGGGTTTGTAGGGCTGACATTTGTCACAGATTCTGATCCTAACCTTTTTAGACATAATTTCTAACTCAGCCATTGGGTGGTGTCCCCCCCCCCAATTTTTTGAAGACAATGGGGCTTGTTTATGTACCCAGAGATTAATATAATCGTAATTCACCAAAGTTCTATACGGCATGCTTTTTATTAGAAAGCAGAAGGTTTTTGTACTTTATTAATGTCTTTGCAGTATCAAAATTTTGTCATTCAAACAGAATGTACCACCTTTAAAGATTAACTGTTGTTTATACATTAAAGTCTGATTAAGGGACAATTAGTTAATCCAGCCTTTATTGCAGGCTTTTTTTTAATGCTTCATGTATGACTGATCAGCTTCATGTTGGACCGATCAGCAAATGTGGTCTGCCCTCGCAGGGCCCCGGACGTATCCGGCTCCCCGGAATCATGGTTCTCTGCGCAAGCAGACTCGCCTCCAGCACGGGGCGAGGGCGAGTGAGTAGGCGTCTGCCCACCTATCACTGTTGTAGTAATATAGGCGTATTGGTCAGACTACTGACTTACCTATATTTTAGATGAAAGGTTTGAGCAGATTCTATCTACACACATCCATCATCAATATTCGCGACAACCTCTTGGAAGCAAGGCGGAGACATTCGGTCCATCCCAGTTGTTCTTCCAGGGAGCTCCGGTGCGGGCCAGGGCCTGGTTTGGAAAGGGAGAACCCAGGCTCTGCAACCCACGCTGGGGCTTTGAAGCACAGTTTCTCACACGCCTCCAGTCATGCCCCTCCAGCTCTCACAGGCAGCTGGACGCGCAGTGCCGCTGGGCCTGTCTACCCCGGTGCCTACCCATGCCCTGCTTACCACCCTTGGCGGAGCCAGGGCTCCCCCGTGCTACCTGGTTGATCCTGCCAGTAGCATACGCTTTTTCAATTTTCCATGCAGGCAGACACACACATTCATAAACACAAATCTGAATCTCATAAATTGACATAAACATGAGTAAATTAAAATATGCTGACATCAAAACACTTCTGTGATATTTCAAGAAAGTTAGGTATTTATTTCTCAAGATGATTAGCATTCTCTTGTAGAGTAGTATTTTATGTACGGTATTTCTGTTTCAGAGCATTTGTAGGGTAAGAAGAAATATGAATGAAGAATGGGAATATGAATAACATGCAGTAATTTTTATCAACCCTTTAATTTTCCATGTCTTTGCATCAGCAATTGCTTTTCTAAAATCTATTGCAGTATCTTTGGTGATATATATATATATTTTTTTCGTGTAACTTTTTCCATACTTGTGTTTTTTTGTGTGTGTATGTGTGTACAAATGGCTTGTTTTGAAATCATTTATTGTTTCTTGTTTGGATACAATGCTGCATATGTTGTTGTTGTTTTTTGCTTGTACCTGCAGCATTTTTTAAACTTTATGTTGTGTAAACCATTGCAATAAGAGAAATTAGTACACTGAATAGGCTATGTAATGTAATAACATATAGATCAGATGTATGTAATGTTACATCTTTGGCAGGAAAAATGACTATGGGTGCTGAGAATACATCCAATGAGGACATAAAATATATACCATACCATTACCATACCATACCATACCATTTTATTTATAAAGCACTTTAAACAGGAACAAGTCCACACAAAGTGCTGGACAAACAAACACGCAACAGGCAACACAGACAATGAAGTACAACACGAAAAACATAAAAACATTGCAGATCATAAATAAAACGATCCAATACAAATCAGCTGGCATTGAAAGCGATGGAGTAGTAGTGAGTTTTTAACCGTACATGTATAAGGATTCTCTGATAGACTAGTGATCTGTTCAAAGTGTACCCTGCATCATTTGTTATTGTGGGGATAGGACGAACAGCCACGAAACTGAATGGAGTAAAAATGTATGCAGAGGATGTGTAAGTATGGCTGAGCATCTCCATCAAAGAACATAATCAGAGAACATCAAGCAACCCCTTAAATTACATGCAGTTTGTAGGCTTAATAAAGTAACAGCATTATGTAAATGGACATTTTTTCATGCAGCCTGCTATGCCTGTGTATTTTATTATAGACTGTACTTGTTGGTGTGTGCTTGACAAGTCACATGGTACTGTCCTTATGTCTAAAGTCTGTACGTACGACCTATGTCACTACATACGCCATGCATTGAACGGCTCTTCGAAACAACCAGATCCGCAAGATCCGGTGTCCCTTAAAGAGCCATTTATCCCATCTTTATGTGAGACTATACAACAGACTGACTCAAAAATAACTTCGGACCCAGTGTTCCAACATTCGAGAGAGAAATCAGTAGGAAATAGAGAAGTCGTGAAAAGTTAAAGCCTCAGTGGTTCCATTGATCTTTGGCACACTCTGGGTTGTGAGCCCTAAACTGGAAGTGTGGCTCCAACAAACCCCAGAAAAATTGCAGAGGTCTCTGTACAGAAGAGCAGAGTCCTAGGAACAGCTAAGATGCTGTACAGAACCCTCAAGCTCCCAGGCCTGTGGCAGAAGGCCAAACATTGAAGTGAAGGGAACACTCAGTGTGGGAAAATTTTCATGTTTACAGTTATGGTTGACCCCGAGTTAGCAGACTGAGAAGAAGACAGAGCCAGGCATACAAAAGGTAAGGGATTTTATTTACAGGAGCAGCAGCTTCGGGGCTGGAAGAAAAAGGGGACAAGGTGATTATCTGGAACAGCTTTGCAATTAGCAGCAATGGTTTGAGAAACGGTAGATAAACCTTTCTTACTGTTGTTTATAGACAAAGCCAGGGTGGAGGAGGAAGAGACTAGGTCCTGGGTTTCCGTGAGTGAGTTGAAGATCCAGAGGAGGTGAGTATCAGAGGAGAGAGGAGCAGGTTGTACCAGGTTAAGCGTTGTAGATATTTGGATGCTTGGCCGGTAGTTTGAAGGGACAATATTGATCCACGGGTGAGCCACGAGGAGCGAGGAGGTCTTGGGAAGACTCGGACGAACAGTACTCGGAAGTTACTGAAGGGGATCACAAGAGGTTTGTAATGTACTATTTGGAAACAGGTTAGATGGCTGTCCATAAATTACCAATAAGTAAATAGTGTCCCAGTACTGGGAGAATGTCTGGCAGGAGCTTTTATGCTCAGCAGAGCAGTCCTTCTCAGTCAGCAACAGGTGTGGTGTTAGTTGATTAGTTATGGTTTGCAGCTGTGGCGAAAGCGAGTGTGGCAGAGAAACCCAGGAATCCTACAAAAACAGGTCAATTTCAGTGTTTTGATATATATTTATTAGCTTTAATTTTGGCAATATTAAATGTCCTGTAATGGCTTTGTTGACAAGTCACTCAATCAACAATGTCACCTTTGGTGAAATTGCTTGTAAGTGTACTTTATTTTTAACCAAGTTGTTCGCAATTTTATTAACCGCACACAGATCTTTTTTTTTTCATACAACCTTTATTTAGTCAGGTAAATCTTTTGAACCTCATGGGCTCATTTACGAAAGCGACCTGCTAAAACTAAAGAACAATGAACAGCAGTGGTAGAATTTCCTTAAACAATAAACAATAAACAAACAAACAATAAACAATAGAAAACAAAAGAGAGAAAAAAACAAAAGAAAGTTTTTTTTTTTAACAAAGTATCAAAAAACTAGCAAAACATTATAAGGTAGACGTATAAAATCAAAGACAGGAACAAATCTGCATTGGTTTTTGCCAGGATTCCAACAGATTCTGAAAACCATTTAGAGAAGTCAAGGTCGAGAGCAATTAGCAGATCTTAAGCCTCCCTGGTAAGGTCTATTCAGGGGTTCTGGAGAGGAGGGTCCGTCGGATAGTCGAACCTCGGATTCAGGAGGAGCAATGTGGTTTTCGTCCTGGTCGTGGAACACTGGACCAGCTCTACACCCTCAACAGGGTCCTGGAGGGTGCGTGGGAGTTTGCCCAACCAGTTTACATGTGCTTTGTGGACTTGGAGAAGGCATTCGACCGCGTCCCTCGGGGGGTTCTGTGGGGGGTACTCCGGGAGTATGGGGTACCAGGCCCTTTGATAAGGGCTGTTAGGTCCCTGTACGACCGGTGTCAGAGCTTGGTCCGCATTGCCGGCAGTAAGTCAGGCTCGTTTCCGGTGAGAGTTGGACTCCGCCAAGGTTGCCCTTTGTCACCGATTCTGTTCATAACTTTTATGGACAGAATTTCTAGGCGCAGCCAAGGTGTTGAGAGGATCCGTTTTGGTGGCCTTAGAATCGCTTCTCTGTTTTTTGCAGATGATGTGGTCCTACTGGCTTCATCAGTTCGTGATTTACAACTTTCACTGGAGCGGTTTGCAGCCGAGTGTGATGCGGCCGGGATGAGGATCAGTTCCTCCAAATCCGAGGCCATGGTCTTGAGCCGGAAAAGGGTAGCATGCCCTCTCCGGGTCGGGGAGGAGGTCCTGCCCCAAGTGGAGGAGTTTAAGTATCTCGGGATCTTGTTCACGAATGAGGGAAAACTGGAGCGTGAGATCGATAGGCGGATAGGTGCAGCGTCCGCAGTGAAGCGGGCGCTGTACCGGTCTGTCGTGGTGAAGAGAGAGCTGAGTCAAAAGGCAAAGCTCTCAATTTACCGATCGATCTACATTCCCACCCTCATCTATGGTCATGAGCTTTGGGTTATGACCGAAAGAACAAGATCTCGGATACAAGCGGCTGAAATGAGTTTTCTCCGCAGGGTGGCTGGACTCTCCCTTAGAGATAGGGTGAGAAGCTCAGTCATCCGGGAGGGACTCGGAGTAGAGCCGCTGCTTCTCCACATCGAGAGGAGCCAGTTGAGGTGGCTCGGGCATCTGGTTAGGATGCCTCCTGGACGCCTCCCTGGTGAGGTGTTCCGGGCATGTCCCACCGGGAGGAGACCCAGAGGAAGACCCAGGACGCGCTGGAGGGACTATGTTTCTCGGCTGGCCTGGGAACGCCTTGGGATTCCCCCGGAGGAGCTGCTCCAAGTGGCTGGGGAGAGGGAAGTCTGGGCCTCCCTACTTAGGCTGCTACCCCCGCGACCCGACCCCGGATAAGCGGAAGAAGATGGATGGATGGATGGATGGAAGGTCGAGAGCTTCAGATCTTTTTGTAAGATATTCCATGAAGCAGGAGCGGAGTAGGAGAAGGCCCTTTTTCCAAGTTCAGTCCTCACTGACGGAACACTGCAGGTAATCATGTCCTGAGAGCGCACACTGTAGCTGCACTCACGCAAAGACATGTAGGAGGAGATGTATGAGGGCAGCAGACCAAGAAGTGATTTAAAGATGAAAATGTACCAGTGGAAGAGTCTGCGTGAGGTTAATGATGTCCAGTTAACCAGTGAATACAGGGTGCAGTGGTGGGTACGATAATCACAACCAGTTATGAATCTTAGTGCACCATGATAGACAACATCCAACATCCGCAGGGTGCTTGTAGGAGCATTCATGTAGAGAATGTCACCGTAATCAATGGAGGGAAGGAAAGTCACAGACACAAGGCGTTTCCTAACATTCAGTGATAGACATGATCTGTTTCTGAAAAAGAAACCCAGTTTAACTTTCAGTTTCTTCACTAGGTTTTCCACGTGGAGTTTAAAAGAGAGATGTGAATCGATCAGGATACCCAGATATTTATAGGAATCAACAAACTCAATAGGGACACCATTTGAAGAAAAAATCAGAGGAGGATCTGCTGGAACCGCCTTCCTATTTGAAAAAAAACATCCCTTTTGTTTTATCAGCATTTAGGACAAGTTTGAGACGGAACAAATCTGACTGGATGATGTCAAAAGCGGATTGCAGTAACTGGAAAGCCTTAGCAACTGTTTTAGCTCGGCAGTAAACAACTGTATCATCAGCATAGAAATGTAAGGATGCATCAGGGATGCAGTGACCTACATTAGCTATGTAGATTGTAAAGAGAGTGGGTCCTAAAACTGAGCCTTGTGGTACACCATTTTTAACTGTTAAATGGTGTACCACAAGGCTCAGTTTTAGGACCCACTCTCTTTACAATCTACATAGCTAACGTAGGTCACTGCATCCCTGATGCATCCTTACATTTCTATGCTGATGATACAGTTCAGATCTGGGCCTATGGGTATCATAATGTAATAAAATAAACAAAAAACAATACAAAAACATCACTGTGTGTAATTGTAACTTTGTGTCTTGAACATAGACTTAACATTCAACATATACAGTAAATGATTCTATTAATTAATTTTAGAGTACAATGAAAATAATAATAACTAATTAAATGAAGAGAAATTAAGACACTAAATGTTGTAGTTTTGTGCATTGCTATGCTGCAGTCAATGATTTTTGAAAGGTTTTTGCCCAATACCCCAAACAGTCGTGTTTGATATGCTGCCTCCCTCTCTATTGCTTTGCTGCTGCTGTACTGTAATTACTGCGCTTGGCAGACAGTCACGACACATCGACAACAGACGAATTAGGGTGTGGGGAAAGCACGAGTAAAAGAAAAGAGAAATGCGGGGGTGGGGATTGGTGTTTTAAGAGAAAGTACCGCAGATTGATTTATTATGTATGGTTTTATTGTGATGATGAACAAAGGTTTTCTTAGTAAAGACATAAAGATGCAATTCACAATTTTGACTAATCATTGCCTCTACTAGGAAATGTTACGCAATGTCAGGCAATGAAAAAAGCTTTTTAAAATCTTTGACACTTATCATAAAAGACTTTAGTTTTATGCTTGAATTGGGGATGCAATTCCAGAACATGCTTATTTTATGCTTAGTGAGAATTGGTAGAAAAGTCTTTATGAGCTGGACAATGAAAAAGCCAGACGACAAAACACTAAATTGAATTGTCAAAAATATATACAGTATTAATTTAGATCAGTGGTTTTCAATCTTGTCCCTGGAGGGCCACTATCCTGCATCTTTTAGATGCTTCCCTGCTTTTTAGCAGGTCTTCAAGTTCTGCAGAAACCTATTAATTGCTTGTTAATTCAAATCAGTTGTGATGAAGCAGAAACACGATTATAAATGCTATGCATATTTTTGAACTATTTGAAGCAAAGTGAAGCTATAGTGAGTAGAAATTATGATGTAAATGGTAAATGGTAAACGGATTGTACTTATATAGAACCTTGCTATCTTGTCAAGATATTCAAATCTCTTTACACTACAATCTGTGTCCTCGTTTACCCATTCATACAGCACTCTACTAGATCTCTGCAAAGCTAATTGAAAAAATTATTCTAAATAGACTAATCAGTGCTTTAGATCACATTCATACACTGATGGGACACGCATCGGAGGCAATGAGGGGTTCAATGTCTTGCCCAGGGACAATTCAGCATGTGACTGCTGGTGGAATTTAACCCCCACCTCTCGCGTTGGAGGACGACTGCTCTAACCACTTAGCCACAGTACCACCCAAACTGATGTCCATCCATCATCCATCCATCCATCCATCCATCCATCCATCCATCCATCTTACAACATTATTTCCAACATCCTTGAGCAACTATAAATGTAAGACTTCCAAGGAAAACCAGCAGGACAGCGAGCCCAACCTCGCGCGCCTGTCCTAGCAGATGCGGTTTCTCCCTCGCGGCGACGGACACCCACGAGGCCTGTCCCGTCTGCTTGGGGATGTTACACGCAAAAATGGCGCTGGATGTGCCCGACTCGTGCCCACACTGCAGCCAGATGCTGGAGGCGGTGAGGAGGTACCATGCTGACTTCATCGCCAAGGCCATGGGCGCCCTAGTAGTGCCAGCGGATCCAGACATCACCGAGCCCCTCACTCCCACGCCGGAGCTCGAGAACATGGCTTTGCACGACAGCACACGAGTCGAATGGGATGACAGCCCTGACGTGCTGGCTCCTATGGTGGACTTAACAGTCGAGTTCGACACTCGAGGCATGATGAACGAGGACGAGATCTCGATTTCAGCCTCAGGCGAATTCTTCGCGGAGGACGCAGACGTCGAATACGAGAAACAAGGAGAAGACCTCTCCCAAACCCGGTACCTGTGCTCCCGGAAACTGATTTTTCCATCCCTGCTCTGTTCGAGCTGTGTCACAGAGCAGCGGACGCGTTGCAGATCCCATGGCCAGAGCCTCCGCCTCGTCAACAAGTCACGAGGCTGGCAGGAAACTATTTTTACTCAAAGCAGCAGGCCGCCACGAGGCAAAGGATGCCCGTGTTCCCGGACTTCCTCACAGAACTGACTCGCACCTGGGCTCAGCCCCGGGCTCCCATGCTGTTACCACTCTCGCAGTTTCTCGACGTGGACGGGATGGATGAGGTGGGAATAGCCAACGTGCCTCAAATTGAGGACACACTGGCGTCTCACCTGGCTCCCAAGTCATCCGGGACAAAACCAACTCTTCCCAGCAAAGCTTGTCGAGCTTCAGCTTCTCTGCTCGAGAAATGCTACAGAGCTCAGGGACTCACGGCACGCACGATGAACGCGTCCGCGTTGATGCAAGCTTACCTAGCTGAAAAACTGCAACAGCTCCAGGTAACGATGGACAAGCAAGCTGCCGCTGACTTGCTGGATGAGGCCTGCAGGGCAACAGACTTTGTGCTCCGCATGATGGGAACAGCCGCTGTTGCTCAAGGCAAAGGCATGGCGGAAGTGGTCATCGCGATACGCCATCTGTGGATGACTTTAACTGACCTCCCCGAGGGACAAAAGGTGCCTTTTCTCCACCACTCGATAGAACCGACGGGATTGTTTGGGAAAGCTTTGGATCGAATTCAGACCAAGCTGGACCAGAGGCGCAAACAGGCTGAAGCTCTCCGGGTGGGCATTCCCAGGAGAACCTCCCCCCCAGGGAGTCTGCTGGAGGTAGACCTACGCAGCCTCGACAACGCTCAGCAACGCGTGCCCCACCGCAAAAGCGGCCAGCGTACGAGGACGAGCACTGGCAGAATCAACCGCCGGGCCCACCTCGGACCGAACACACATGAGCAAAAACAGGTTTGTCCCCCGCCAGGCGGTCAGACACAGGGCCTCCTCTGCGAACTGGGACACCAGACAAAAGCGTGCCTGATGAACCAGGTTCACGTCTTGGGTTTACACGATCACCCGCCCAAGTGGTATGGGGAATGATCTTTTCATGTCCAGACTTTATTTGTAGCACGGTACAAAAAGCTGGTAACTCTGTGGCATGCACAAATCATGTTTTTCCTGCTGTGAGTGACATAAAGTCATATATGTCGTTACACATAAGCATGAATAAAGCTAAAAAAACAGCCCCTCTCTGTTTTATTGACTCTCAAAAAAAACAACAACAACAACAAACACAAATAACTTCAGCAGAATGGGTGAGCCCCAGCAGGGTGCCTCTGCTCCGTCTGCAACGGACAGGCACAGAGGCGTCTGCAAGCAGGCCCCCCACCCCTCACGGAGACAGGTGAGGGGGGTCACGTGCTCCAGTCCCCGCTCCATTGTGAACGATAGGGTGGTCAATACACTACCCAAGCAAACACGTGACACGTCCGCGTCTCAGGGATACGCGCCGACAGAATCTAACGATGGGGGGGACACGGCAGAAGCCCACAGGCAACCACAAGCTTCACACGTTCACAAAGGCAATTGTGATCAAACTGCTGTGTGTGTAAACAAATCAGGGCTGAATCAGATTCCTCTTCCTGTTATTCGAAGGGAACTGAGCTCTCTGTCACCAAACAATTTAAAGTCTGCCAAGCACAAAGAATAATCTCCATGTTCTCACATTGCAGCTGTCCCCTTATCATTAATGGGCGACACATAATGTCCAAGCAGTGATCCGGTAGCAAGTGACCTTTCTCACTGTGTTGGTTCAGCTCTGCTCTTAAACAATATCCCCCAACGGGTGAAAAACAGACCCCAGGCGGTTTGTCTGGCTCCAACGCTCTGTTAAGGCTGAGGACCAGTAAACTAGACCCATCCAGGAAACGGATTGGGGTCAGGAGATCTGCTCGTTAACAAAACTTGCAACTTCTCAGTCCCATGACCCCAAACAAGGAGAGAAAAAAACAGACATTCTGCTCCACTTCTGTTTAATAAGGACGACAGGTTGCATCTGCCCTCGATCACTCTCGATCAGAGCAGCCTGGTAGCACATCGGTAAAAAGGCCTTCTCCCTAACTTGGTTGACCCCCAGGGGATCACAGCATCCATGGCCCTTGGAGGGGAACTGGATACACCAACTGCTCTTCTTCAGGGACAAACTATGTCACCAGAAGGAGCAGTCTCGCCACTTAGGCTGGGAGCTGTTAAAAATTTCAGCTTGTTGGCAGAAAAGAATAAGCTGATGGCATCAGGCCTGCCGTAAAATGTGGTAAAAACCATCCAAAATGCCCGTGCAATGTCAACACAGTCTCTCTATGCACAGAAATGGCATATTTTTAAAGCTTGGTGCATCGAAAGAAATATTATTTCTTACTCATGCGATCTGGCTCAGCTTCTGACTTTCCTTCAGGACTTACTGGAAAAAGGTCATTCTTTCTCAACGATTAAAGTTTTCCTATCAGCAATTTCAGCCTGTCACGAAGGCTGGGGACACAGGACACCTGGCGCATATCCAATCATAATAAGATTTATGAAGGGCGTGCTAAGAATGAAACCAACCAGCAGGATCCTGACCCCTGGTTGGGATCTTAGCCTGGTCTTGGGGGCTCTCTGTGATCCTCCATTTGAGCCACTGAGCGAGATTAAGATAGATTTATTATCTTATAAAACGCTCTACTCTTGGCCCTTTGCTCGGCGAAACGCGTGGGTGACCTCCATGCATTGTCTGTACATCCAATGTGTACCAGATTCGCCCCTGATGGGTCAAAGGTCACCCTAAGGCCTAATCCCGCATACATCCCCAAGGTCTTGACTTTAAACCATAGGAGTCTGGACTTTGATCTCTCCTCCTTCCCACCTGCTCCTGTCCTCACTCAGGAACAGGAAAGGCTGAAGGCTCTCTGCCCCGTGAGAGCTTTACGCACTTACATGCAGAGAACAGCCGAATGGAGAAAAACAAATCAACTGTTTGTGTGCTTTGCAGCACCTGCTACCGGAAAGGCCCTATCAAAACAACGCCTCTCACATTGGGTGACTGAGGCCATTAAAAGGGCGTACAGTAGCAAAGGTCAACAGGTGCCCTCTGGAGTGCACGCTCACTCTACTCGGGGCTTGGCCACTTCGTGGTCACTGTTCAAGGGTGTACCAGTTGCAGACATTTGTGCTGCGGCGAACTGGAGCTCAATAAACACTTTTGCAAAGCATTACAGTTTGGATGTTACTGCGTGTGATGTCACTCAGGCTGTTCTTTCTAACACACAGTAGAAAGTAGCCTTGAGATGCCTGCTGGTCAAGGGCAGACGTTCACACTAGCATGCATTTTACTGAGCATTTCAAGGGCGTGAATGAATTACGTTCCCATAGCATATGTTGCACCGAGAGAACATGACTGAAAGGGAACTGAAAGTTATGCACCATAACTCATGTTCCCTGAAGGAAGGGAACGAGGTGCAACATATCTGGCCCTTTCAATGCTGAAAGCTCGGTGAAGTGCATTTTGGAGAAAGATGGATGGGCGTCAGCGGCTTAAATACCCAGAGGGCGGGGCCTCTGATGCAACACTGACGCCCTTGCAGGAAAGGCGTGAATGTATTCCTTCAGGTAATCACGCGGAGGCGCAATTCCCATAGCATATGTTGCACCTCGTTCCCTTCCTTCAGGGAACATGAGTTATGGTGCATAACTTTCAGGTTTTCTATGGTGTCTCCTGCCTCTCACACAGTGACTGATGGATATGGGCACCAGTGACCCCCGTGACCAGAAAAGGAAGAAGCTAGTAAAAGATAATGGATGGATGGATGAAAGCTTCATTTTGTACTTAAAATGAATGAAAAGGATGCAGTGAAGCAAACACTTATGCAATTTAAATATGATGGTGTAGTGGTTAGAGCGTTTGACTTGGGACCCGAAGGACGTGGGTTCGCGTCCCGGCCACTACACACCTTGGGGTGTCTATGAGTGCACACCTATTTCTCCAGCTCCCCGAGCGCCTTCTATGGCTGCTCACTGCACCACCTGGTAGGTGGTTGGGTTAAATGCAGAGACGAATTTCGTCTGTGTATGGGAAACATACGCAGATGACAAGATTAGACAATTATTATTATTATTATATACTAAACCAGCTTCTAAAATGCAATGCTTTTCTAGTCAGGGTATTTATTTCTAAGTTACCCTTAGAAATGTTAATCAGTTGACTTTTTTTTTTTCTTTTTTCCTACTGTCATCGTCATGTGAGTTGGGGCTGGACCAGTGTTTTCCTAACCTTTATTTTTTGTTGATATCAGTGAATGGATAAGGGGAAATCTGCAACAATCTATTCATGAGCATGCACACAAACTTGATAAAAATCGGGTAAATGTGGTAAAATCTAACCCTAAAGTTATTTCTGTATTGTGCCGCACTGGTTGTCTTCTGAATTTTTTTTTTCACAAACAGTAATGGTGCAAATTCTAAAATTAAAAACATAATATCTTCATAAAGAACAGCTCTCAATTTTACATTTTTAAGACAGTTTATTGTAGTAACTAAGAAAAGTTGAGGACTTATCCTGAACATTTTTGATTGAAAGGCTGAAACTTTCCAATTAACCAGATAACGTCCAATACAGTTTTTAACAAAAGTTTATTGTTGTATATTTTGAAAAACTACATTTTAGTCACTTTTATTATGATAGTGGAAAGGCAGCATTGGCTTTGTGATAGAAATGTTTGTTAAAAATAACATTCTGTTCTCTGAAGCAGTTGAGAACATTAATTGGAAGCTAACAGCAGCATCCCTGACCTCAGGATCCACATTCTGCATTTTAAGTTATATTGTTGTGTGTGGTGTTATAAAGCTCTGTATGGTACAAAGCAGGTTGTAATTGGCTTGCAGGTTTTTATGAAATGCTCTCTGGGGAGATCCATTGAATATTAATAGGGAGGCTGCATCAAAGAATCCACTGTCACTCCAGCAGAATCCATGGGAATACTCAAATCAACAAAAAATCTGCAACTATCTGTGGTCAAGGACACAGTCTACAAGTACAAAATGAGAAGAGATATACTTTTCATAGAAACCTATTATTTGTTATAATTAATGTTTAGCAGATAGAGGGGCACAGTTGTAGTTACCATGATCTATATGCATTTATTCGAACAGTCTTACATGCATTTTTTTTTTTTAACTTTGTAGGAATCTCATTGGAACATGGTGTTTGTACCTGTGTATTGATGGAAATAAAGGTAGAAAGAAGAACCATGTCTGCTCATTGTGTTGGCACATGTAAGTTGTAGTGCAGCTACGGTAGAATATTAATATTGATTCAAAAAGCTTTTAGTGCATGGTTAATTTTCCATATGGGTTCACTGCATGTGGCCCTGCAGCTCTGCATGGCTCAGTCAGTGCTTTATTTACAGTGAGCTGCTAATCCATTTAAGCTTGAAGTGAGTTTGTGTGTGTGTGTGTGTGTGTGCGCACGCACACATTTGTCAGAAATTGACACTGAACTTTTATGTTTGTCTGCTGACACTTCTGAATTTGAAGTCAGAAGAAAAGATTCCATCAAGGCAATCATCTAAACTAAAGCATTGCTTCTAGTTGTATCTGCATGTGCCAAACCATCCAGCAAACAAGACGTTTTGACTAGCAAATACACAAAACTAAAAGAATAATGATTCTTCAAATACAACAGTAATGCCAAACAAAAACAAACAACAACAAACAAACAAAACACATCTAATTAATTTGGTTTTGAAGCCACATTGAAGATCCAGCTATGAAATAAAATAAAAAAATACTGATAAACTAAGCAGATCTCAACCTGCAACTTTTGCCTGGTACTAAAAAAAAAGTTTTATTCTAATTAATTTATTGTAATTAAAACATTTATACAACTGAAAAAAACATTACATTAATCTGAAAATAGTACAAATGAAAATGAGAAGTTTGTCACACTGAGAGATATTTTGATACTTCAACACCATAATGTAAGGAATAGACATGCATTTGCACCAAGCACTGCTGTTTTCTGGTACGTTTTGCTTTTATTTGGTTGGAAAGTTCAAGTTTTCACATTAAAAAAAGTAAAAGGGGTGAGATGTAGCTGAGAACACAGAGTAAAAAGACAAATATTATTTGTACTGTCAAAAAACAAGGTAAATAACATTGAACTCTTTTTGAACTGATGATATTCTCACACTTGGCAAATTATATTTTTAGACAGATTAAATAAATGTTCAAAACTTTCAGCATTAAAAAATGGTTCTATTAACTGTATGCAGAATCTGCTAATCCACAAGTTCATCTTGTACAGTAATCTTATTTTTCAGCAGTTTCAAATACATTCAGCTGTGTGCTCATTTTAGAAAGTTGTACTCATTCTGAATTAATATGAGTTAAATTGTCAATTGTTACAATCCACTAGCTGAGGTGGAGTTAAAGGTGCAGTCTGCAGTTTCTGTAGTGCAGTCTGTAAGTTTTCTAAAAATATATTTTTAACATTATTTCTTCACTCTGTCACTATCTCCTGACAGACTGATGTTAGACAAAGTAATCTCTGAAAAAAA
>JBBPBX010028200.1:0-36736 GCA_038048925.1 Garcialebias charrua
ATATATGTATATATTATAATATATATATATATATATGTATATATATATATATATATATATATATATATATATATATATATGTATATATATATATATGTATATATACTAGCTTTGCTGTAAAACTGCTTTACAAATACTGATCAATTTCTTTTTTTAAATTGCAGGTTAGCTGGGTGGGTCTGTCCTCGAGATGTGTTAAAGCGCCATCTAGTGGTAGGTGTAATACTTTTGCCTTTTTGATTGTTCATGGAAAATCTACTGTTGTTGTCATCATTCTTTAGTTTGTAGACAGGTCTCTCTTGTAAATGAGTCCTCGAGGCTCAATGAGATTAACCTGCATAAATCAAGATTGAATGAATGAATATGGATGCATTTAATAAAGTGCTCTTATTGACCTTGTGTTTTCTGTTTTACGTTGAAGCGTTTGAATTCATGGCAGTCTGTTGGTCGCTCCATTTTAAATGATGAAGAATGAGGTGTTGCCAGCCTGCCAGACCGACACATAGACAAGACACATGGAAAGTTTATCCACCTGAGAGCAGTCCTGCAGAATGGTCGGATATATCGCAGAGTGCCCATGGGAAATGAGGCAGCCAAGAAGCACAAGAACAACTTTTATTTCAAATGAAACCCTTGCTTTTGTTTTCTTGTGTGTGTGTGTGTGCGTGCGTGCGTGTGTGTGTGAAATCTTAAAAGTCATGGTCAGTTTTTTTTATGTCTTGATATGTTTGCATTAGTATTTGTTATGAATATACATACCACTGTGTACTGTATTTACTAGACTGTTTCATAAACTGTTATATTATACTGATTTTTCATAGTTCTTATTGAAATGGTTTACTGGTCCAGCTTGTGATTTGTATAGCAGATTTAAAACAAATGTACGGTACATAAAGTGCTTCAGATATTACAAATAAAAAAACAAATAACCACTGATAGATAGTTTTATTTGTCCCCGTAGGGAAATTAGTTTGCAACATTGTCAGCAGGCATTGACATAAAGGACATACTTATACAAACATGACATTAACATCCATCATTATAGCAAAGACGTTTGAGCTCAGTAATTCATGATATGTTTGTATTATTTAATGATTTAATTGCTTGTATTGGAAACATATGTTAAGATAGTTATTTTACATGAATGCCAAACCTATATTTACAGTATATCAAATTCCCAAATTTGCATAAATGAATAAAGAAAAATCCGTAAATATTTGAGTGACATCTGTCACGTATTGGCGTGAATCTAAACCAACCATACGTGAAAGATGCGGAAAGTTTCCAAAGAGATCTAAAGCAGGAATCCCGAGGGATAAAAGCCACATTTTACAGGATCTGCAGCAGATAAAAATCCGGAAATATTCGAGAGACATCTGTCAGGTATGGGCGTGAATTTAAACCAACCATACGTGAAAGATGCGGAAAGTTTCCAAGGAGATCTAAAGCAGGAATCCCGAGGGATAAAAGCCACATTTTACAGGATCTGCGGCAGATAAAAATCCGGAAATATTCGAGAGACATCTGTCAGGTATGGGCGTGAATTTAAACCAACCATACGTGAAAGATGCGGAAAGTTTCCAAAGAGATCTAATGCAGGAATCCCGAGGGATAAAAGCCACATTTTACAGGATCTGCGGCAGATAAAAATCCGGAAATATTCGAGAGACATCTGTCAGGTATGGGCGTGAATTTAAACCAACCATACGTGTAAGATGCGGAAAGTTTCCAAAGAGATCTAATGCAGGAATCCCGAGGGATAAAAGCCACATTTTACAGGATCTGCGGCAGATAAAAATCCGGAAATATTCGAGTGACATCTGTCAGGTATGGGCGTGAATCTAAACCAACCATACGTGTAAGATGCGGAAAGTTTCCAAGGAGATCTAAAGCAGGAATCCCGAGGGATAAAAGCCACATTTTACAGGATCTGCGGCAGATAAAAATCCGGAAATATTCGAGTGACATCTGTCAGGTATGGGCGTGAATTTAAACCAACCATACGTGTAAGATGCGGAAAGTTTCCAAGGAGATCTAATGCAGGAATCCCGAGGTATCACATACACTCATATTTTCAAGATCCTTGACAGATAAAAATCCATAAATATCCGAGAGACATCTGTCACGTATGGGCGCGAACCTAAACCAACCATACGTGTAAAATGCGGAAAGTTTCCAAAAAGATGTAAAGCAGCAATCCCGAGGGATAACAGCCACATTTGTTCTGGATCTGCGGGAGATATAAGTATCCGGATTTTGGGATTTTTTAAGGATCATTGCGGGCCGTTTACAGGAATATCCGGAAACCGGATCTGCCGGGGATGCGATACGGAAATCCCCGGAAATTGTCCGTATATGTGAAAGATACGGAGATATACGAGATCAGATACTTCCGTATATCTATGGTTTTAGTGCAGTGCTATTTTATTCAACATTTTCTGAGAGAGGACCCCCCACTGGCAACCTAGCCGGGGGGGAGGGGGGGGGGGCATTGGGGTTGCTCGCACAGGGCGCCAAATAGGCTAGGACCGCCTCTGCATACTACTGTGGGTCCCTCGAGTCTAACAACTCCATCTAGTGATGATGCATGTGTGTATCGAGTTTAAATACATTTACTTGAGTGGATCAGAAGTTACAGGTGGCACAAATTGACATTGATTTGTTTTCTTGATCTTGGAGCTTGGTTTATGGAAAGTGTATGCAACACTATGTCCAGTGACGATGCACATATGTATCAAGTTTCATTAAATTATCTTCAAAAAGGCGTTCAATTCAAGATCAACTGGACTTTATTTGTAACAGAAAACGTTTCGACTTCTGTCCAGAAGTCTTTTTCAATTCTGAATGGAAGCTGTGAGAACGAGAAGTTTTATACAGGCTTACAAGTCAATAACACATACATGTAAATTGACAGATCACACCTTAACAGTAGGGAGTCCCTTGAAGTCTCTGACAGAAAACACAACTAATCACAGCTGAGGTAACACATACATGTAAATTGACAGATCACACCTTAACAGTAGGGAGTTCCCTTGAAGTCTCTGACAGAAAACACAACAACTGTATGTAAATTGACAAACAACACCTCACAGCCCAACAACAGAGGCTTCTCAACAAACTTTGTTAGTCTAATTCACAGACAAGACACCTCTGCTCCCATCCGGTGTAAGACGTTTGTGAATCAGCCCCAAAACTGAGTTGTAAGTCTTGGAAAGTTGAAATCTCAGACCTCCTCCTCTGTTAAGAGAAGGTTTTTCTCTCTTAACATACAAAGCTTCCTTAACACCCCTCTCAAACCATCTGTGTTCTCGGTCCAAAATTTGCACATTTTCATCCTCAAATGAGTGTCCCTTGTCCGTGAGGTGAAGGTGAACAGCTGAGTTTTGTCCAGAGGTGGTGGCTCTCCTGTGTTGGGACATTCGTTTGTGAAGAGGCTGCTTCGTTTCTCCAATGTAACGGTCTGAGCAGACCTCGCTGCACTGGACTGCATACACCACACCACTCTGTTTGTGTGTGGGGGTTCTGTCCTTCGGGTGGACCAGCCTCTGTCTGAGAGTTCTGCTGGGTTTGAAATGTACTGGGATGTTGTGTTTGTTGAAAATCCTTCTGAAATTCTCTGAGACTCCAGCAACATAAGGAATGACAATGTTTTTCCGTCTGTTAGCATTTTTCTGTTGATTATTGTGTTTAGCAGATTTTCTCGCTGACTTGACAAAAGCCCAGTTGGGATATCCACATGTTTGCAGCGATTTGTTGATGTGTTTCTGTTCCTTTTCCTTCCCTTCTGTCCTTGTGGGGATGTGTTCTGCCCGATGCTGTAAGGTTCTGATAACAGAAAGTTTGTGCTCCAGTGGATGGTGAGAGTCAAACAGAAGATACTGGTCTGTGTGGGTTGGTTTTCTGTAAACTTCAATGTTGAGACTGTCCTCTCCCTCCATATGCACCAAACAGTCCAAAAAAGGCAGCTTGTTATCGTTAGCATCCTCTCTGGTGAACTTGATGTTGTTATCAACTGAGTTAATGTGTCTGGTGAACGCTTCCACCTCCCTGGCTTGGATTTTGACCCAGGTGTCATCCACATAACGGTGGAAGCGTTCACCAGACACATTAACTCAGTTGATAACAACATCAAGTTCACCAGAGAGGATGCTAACGATAACAAGCTGCCTTTTTTGGACTGTTTGGTGCATATGGAGGGAGAGGACAGTCTCAACATTGAAGTTTACAGAAAACCAACCCACACAGACCAGTATCTTCTGTTTGACTCTCACCATCCACTGGAGCACAAACTTTCTGTTATCAGAACCTTACAGCATCGGGCAGAACACATCCCACATCGGGCAGAACACATTTGTTCCTGTCTTTGATTTTATACGTCTACCTTATAATGTTTTGCTAGTTTTTTGATACTTTGTTAAAAAAAAAAAAAAAACTTTCTTTTGTTTTTTTCTCTCTTTTGTTTTCTATTGTTTATTGTTTGTTTGTTTATTGTTTATTGTTTAAGGAAATTCTACCACTGCTGTTCATTGTTCTTTAGTTTTAGCAGGTCGCTTTCGTAAATGAGCCCATGAGGTTCAAAAGATTTACCTGACTAAATAAAGGTTGAATGAATGAATGAATCCCCACAAGGACAGAAGGGAAGGAAAAGGAACAGAAACACATCAACAAATCGCTGCAAACATGTGGATATCCCAACTGGGCTTTTGTCAAGTCAGCGAGAAAATCTGCTAAACACAATAATCAACAGAAAAATGCTAACAGACGGAAAAACATTGTCATTCCTTATGTTGCTGGAGTCTCAGAGAATTTCAGAAGGATTTTCAACAAACACAACATCCCAGTACATTTCAAACCCAGCAGAACTCTCAGACAGAGGCTGGTCCACCCGAAGGACAGAACCCCCACACACAAACAGAGTGGTGTGGTGTATGCAGTCCAGTGCAGCGAGGTCTGCTCAGACCGTTACATTGGAGAAACGAAGCAGCCTCTTCACAAACGAATGTCCCAACACAGGAGAGCCACCACCTCTGGACAAAACTCAGCTGTTCACCTTCACCTCACGGACAAGGGACACTCATTTGAGGATGAAAATGTGCAAATTTTGGACCGAGAACACAGATGGTTTGAGAGGGGTGTTAAGGAAGCTTTGTATGTTAAGAGAGAAAAACCTTCTCTTAACAGAGGAGGAGGTCTGAGATTTCAACTTTCCAAGACTTACAACTCAGTTTTGGGGCTGATTCACAAACGTCTTACACCGGATGGGAGCAGAGGTGTCTTGTCTGTGAATTAGACTAACAAAGTTTGTTGAGAAGCCTCTGTTGTTGGGCTGTGAGGTGTTGTTTGTCAATTTACATACAGTTGTTGTGTTTTCTGTCAGAGACTTCAAGGGAACTCCCTACTGTTAAGGTGTGATCTGTCAATTTACATGTATGTGTTACCTCAGCTGTGATTAGTTGTGTTTTCTGTCAGAGACTTCAAGGGACTCCCTACTGTTAAGGTGTGATCTGTCAATTTACATGTATGTGTTATTGACTTGTAAGCCTGTATAAAACTTCTCGTTCTCACAGCTTCCATTCAGAATTGAAAAAGACTTCTGGACAGAAGTCGAAACGTTTTCTGTTACAAATAAAGTCCAGTTGATCTTGAATTGAACGCCTTTTTGATTTATCATGTCCTGGATGACTGAGAATCTTCACCAGCATATTAAATTATCTTGAACTGTTTCAATGTTTTTTTCTAGAAGGGGGGAGTCAACATAGTCTATAAGTGTTTGATCAATCTTTTAAAAATGACTAAATATGATGAGTCATCTCTAAACGACATTAAACTGAACTTATGTTTAATATCTTCCTCTGTGGTGAATGTGCATTACTGTAGCAGAAAGTTCAGACAGTGTTTGCTTGAATACACTTTAGTGTGCTCATTTGATCAACTGGCTATATTTCACAGTGTTCCTAAGTGGATCCTAAAAATAACTTGCAATGGCTGCACTATTCCTCTGTCATTTACTGTCTGACTATCACATTTATGTCAATGTGTGTCTGTGTCTTAATGCTTGCTTTAATGTGTACAAAGATGAAGGGTATGGTAAATTACAGAATACATCTGTCTGACATCTGAATAACAAATACCACTATTAGAGACAGGGGTGTTCTCTGCCAGGGACAGCAAGATAAATTTCTGTCAGTACATCACAACACACACACACACACACACACACACACACGCACGCACGCACGCACGCACACACACACACACAAAACCATGCTGCATCATATGCAAATAAGGTTTTGACATCGTTTTCATTTTCAACTGTGCCTAACTAACCAATAAGTATCTTAGCATGAAAAATCAGAGGTGCACATAACTCGTACACAGGAACACAAAAGCAGCAAAAATCAGGAATGCATAGCATCACCTGTGATACCACACGCCTTTGCGTATTTGACCATAAGTGGGCCCGTCTGATGTGTGGGCTGCAGGGCTGGCGCTCCTTGTTTTTTTAAATATTTTTTTTAATAACCTTTAAAACTCAGAACAGGCCACTGCTACTCCTGGACCGCCCCGCCTCCACCCAAGGCCGGCGGGAAGCGGCAGCAGTTTTTTTTTGGCACAAGTTGGATCTGCGACGTAACAGGCATGTCAGCAACTGACCAATCGACGACTTCAGTTTGTCCCGAAGGTAAACGCCCCTTACCTGCAGATATATGCTGCCCATCAATTGTTTTCTTAGAACTTAACAGAGCAATGCAACAAGATACAAATACAAACTTACGAAGGGTGTCATAACTACATTTCACATAATAGGGGGCGTTTACAGAATAATAAAAGAAAAAATAATACCAAGGACAAGGAGGTACATCTGCATCATCTCCCATGCAGGAAGCTGAAGTACAGGATAGTGGGAGTGACACTGAAGAGGACAATGAGGAAGGTGGCACTTCAGGGTTTTTTTGCACTCACTCTCATGTAAGGCAGATGGCTTTTCTCTCCCTCTCTTATTAACCTGCTTTTTTGCTCTCCATCTGTGTATCACACATCTTCTGAAACAAAAACTACTGTCATGGATCTGGTCAGCTGGACTTTCAACGCATTCGGCAAAATCTTTTCAACAAAGCGACAGGGTCCTGGAGAGCCCTCATGCCCAGATTCTGCAGACCACATGAGCCTTCCACAGAAGAACCAGCACCTGCCGCAGAAGAACCAGCACCTGCCGCAGAAGATCCCACCATAGTTCCACCCGTGTCACCATCTGCAGCTCCACAGCTCCCCGTGTCTCCAGCTGGAGTTCCACAGCTCCCCATGTTGCCTGCTACAGCCCTCCAGGACCCTGTGTGACAAGCTGCAGCTCTCCAGGTCCCCATGTGGCCCATTGCAGCTCCCCATAGCTCTCCGTGTCGCCTGCTGCAGCCTTCCAGGATCCCGTGTTGCTAGCTGCAGCTCTCCAGGATCCCGTGTTGCTAGCTGCAGCTCTCCAGGTCCCTGTGTGGCTCACTGTAGCTCCCCAGATTTCCAACTACGGGTCTCCAGGTCGCCAGCTGCAGCTCCCCAGGTCTCCAGGTTTCCAGCTGCGGCTCCCCATGTCCCCAGGTCACCAGCTACACCTCCCCAGGTCTCCACGTTGCCAGCTGTGGCTCTCCCAGGTCCCAGATTCGCCAGCTGCAACGCCCCAGGTTCCCGTGTCACCAGCTGCAGTTCCCTAGGTTCCCTTGTCACCAGCAGCAGTAGCATCCCAGGTCCCCTTGTCACCTATAGCTGTAGCAGCATCCCAGGTCCCGTCGTCGCCTACTGTAGCCCCTCAACTGATCAAAGCTGTAGTGGGTTCCATGACTCAGTTTGGAGGTCCCACACCCATTGAGTTGCTCGAACTGCCATTTACACCTTCTGCAGGGTCCACCTTCCTTGAGTGTTCTACACTGGCCCTTGAGCACTCCACACTGCCGTTCAGCAGATCCATGGGAGTCATTATGCCAGCTACTGAACCGATGGTTCCCCCATCCCTGCCTCCATGTCCTGGTCATTCCTGGACTCTCAGGGTGACTGTTGTTGTTAGCCACCCGTTGGACCTGCTACATCATGTTGGTTGGCCTCCCGGCCACACACCCCCTCCCCCGCACTCACCCCTGATACTGGATGGCCTCCTGAACACCCTCCTGAGATTGCCGTTCATGATGGATGGCATCTTGGCCGCCCTTGAACTGGCCCTTAGTACTAGACAGCCGCCCAGCCAACCCCCTGAGTCTGTTCCACATGTTGGACGGCCTCCTGGCTACCCACCCGAACTTTGTGTTCTTCCTCATGTTTAATTTCTGTGTTTAGTGTACATCCCAGGCTTGGTCCCTGTCGGTTTTTGTTTTCTTGTCCTTGTGTTTCCTTGTGCCCTCCATCCTTGCAGTTCCTCCCTCCGCCCACCTGAGTTTTCTTCTTTTTGGGGTGGGGGCTTTTCTGGGGATACCAGGGGGCGTCCTTGGGGGGAGGATACTATAAGGATGGTGCCCCTGATGGTGGATTCTCATCCTTACACTCCCTGGTCTCTGTTAATCATTTCTGATTATTTCCATCCTCGTGTCTCCCAGGTGTTTGTGATTGTCACTCTGTTTGTGTGGTATATAAGTCTGTGTCTTTGTGTCACTCATTGTCGGGGCATCGTTTGTGATCGTCTGGTATCTTGTCTTGTCTTCTGGTTTCCTAGTTCCAGGGTTTCCTCCCGAGTATCCATAGGTTTTGTGAGTAGCTTCCACGTCAGCATTTTTGTTTTGTATTTACATTAAAGTGTTTTATTTACCCCTCATTACCTCCGAGTCCTGCCTACATACTGGGTTCACCTTGCAACACACCTAATTCCTTTTTTTTCTTCTCCATTTATAGATGGCCTCCCTTCACACCTTATAGCCATCCTCTCACTCCAATATATATATATATATATATATATATATATATATATATATATATATATATATATATATTATTATTTTTTTTTTTTTTTAAGAGAGAAAGAAAGAAAAGAGAAAGTAAGACAACAAATCAACAATTATCAACCAAAAGAGCACAAGGCAAACACACCCAACCTCCGTCCACAATCCTGCAAAGCACATGACAGAACACAACAATGGAACATACATGCATAAAGACTAATAATATTCATGAGCTTGCAGTAGAATTCTATAAATACACATACCCATACCTACAAATATATATATAGTATACATACATATACTTTTATATTCATTCATATACCCATCTACATATCTGCATATATCTATATATACATCCCTGCATCCATTTGTGTGTGGTTGTGAGCATGCATAAGTGAATAAGGTTCCTCCAATAGAACATTTAGTAGCGACTGTGAAGCATCAGAGATCCGTCCCCCCAAAGCCCGAGGCAGACGAAGGGGCGATCAAAGCCCAAGACCCCAGGAAGGACCCCGAGCCCAGAGTCCCCAGGACCACCCGAACAGGACGAGCCACTAGCCCACTCCCCAGATCCTACCAAGGGGAAGAACCGGACGAACCCCACCAGCGACCACATACAATGACCCCCCGGGGTCGCCCGCGACAAATTCACAGGCCCCCGCCGGAGCCCGCTGCACCGACGTAGCCCCAGGGCCAGTCACTGAGGCCCGGGAACCGGGGACGCCCACCCCTCAGGCCCAGACCCGACCGGACCAGAGGACACGAGTCCTACCAGGCCAAGCCGACAAACGCCCAAGCGCCCAACCCCAGATAGTGAGGGCCCCAAGCACGCCCGCAGGCAAAGGAACACCCACCAGGGGGGCCACGTGGCAGGAGCGCGACACTAAGTAGCCTCAGAAGTATCAGAGAGGGGGCAGTCCAAGACCCAGCCTGACACTTAAACATTCATACACAGACACACTCATTCAGACCCACCCTCATCCTCACCCTCAGTCACAGAAAGACAAACAATAACGACACGTTCCATTCATAATCCCGATGCACACTCTATACCCCCTAGGTCCAAGACATGTACCTGCTCCCTACATGGGGCAGCCCACATCCAAACCCAGGAGGTAGGCCCATTCATTCTGGGGTGGAGAGTAGCAGACATCCAAGATCCGGCCCACCCCGCGCCCTGCCGACAGGACAGGACAGGACACCCGAGTCCAAGCAGCCCCAGGGGGAGCGCACTGCCAGCCCCGCCCACGGCGAACCCGCAGGCCCCGAACCCCCCCACACCCCAGCACAACCCCTGACAGCCCACCCCCAGAATGTCCGCCAGGCAACCAGGGGGGTAAGAGAAAAATAAATAAATAATATATATATATATATATATATATATATATATATATATATATATATATATATATATATATATATATATATATAATATATATATATATATAATAATAAATACATAAATAAATAAAATTGAAATTAACAAATCAAGACCCCGACACACACACCCCCGTCCCCAAATGTACTGTTGGTGAGTGTTGTTCTAAAGTGTAATTAAAAGGGAAAGAGAAGGAGCAAAGGCTGGCATTGTACCAGTTTCCCCTCCACTCCAACTCTAACCCAGGCCCTTATTGTCTAAATGCATAATGTTGAGTGAGCATAGGCATGGGGGCGAGAGTGATGTCATCCCGCCACCCATAACCATAGTGCTCACTCCATTCCCTATATGTGACTTTTATGAGGATGTTTATGAATGAATGTCTAAAGTGTATATAAAATTGAGTCCCAGGTGTTCTGAACAACAGAGATGTAGAACCATTGCAGCACACCCGAGACTCAAATTCCCTACATGTATTAATTTAAGATGAAGAGGGCGGAGGTGCGTGGTGAGGGATGGGGAGAAAATATCTGCAGGAACAATGCTCCCACAGCGAGTCAGCTCCCCCGCTGACCCCACCCCCTCCCAGTTCGCTAAGGTCCACCCAAGGAGTGAGGTAAAGGAAACACCTCTACGACCGCCAGCCCATTGAGCCAAGACCAGAGAGGGACACGGCCCCGAGGGCCGCCAAAGCAGAACCAACAGCCCACACCTACCAGGGCCGCCACGACCCCTGCGAACCGCAGTCAGCCCGCTATCCAAGAAGACACAAAATCCCACAAGGACGACACTACCAAGAGCGCCCGCCCAACCGCTGACAGAGCCAGGAAGCACTGAGAACAGGCCCCAACCAGGGCCCGCTCACCGGCCAAGCATAGTCCAAGACCATCATCAAGGACATCCACTTAGTCCCCACCCCAGAAGAAATACTACACCCACCCTTCATATTAATAACTTTCAGAACACATAACACATTAGACACCCAGGCTGGGTTTGCCCGCCCCCTCCCATTGGCCACCAGTCACGCCCCCAGACACCCAACCCCCCAGCACATGAACCCCCAACCCACCAGCGAGCCGAGGGCCCCCGGCCAGAGCCGGGCACCAGAGCGCCAGCCAGCCCATAGCCCGGCGACCCGCCCGCCAGAGCCCAAGACCCCCGATCCCCACCAGGCCCAAGCCCGGGGACGACACGCCCCCAGAGTCCCAAGCCCCGGCACCCGCCCCGAAACCACCCCAGCACAGCCGGGTCACCGACCGGCGACCCATGACCGCCGCCACCGACCACCCGTGGGCCCGCATGCCGCCCCTAGCAGACATCCCCCAGAACCCCCCGGTCCTCCCCAGGTCGAAGACAGGGTCCTCCCCGCCCAAGCAGCCCCAACCCCCCGGCGCCCCAAACCCCAACCCCCCCCACCAGCCCCAATGCCCCACAAGGCCAGATCCCAGACCCCCCACCCTCACTACGTAACGGAGCCGATCAAAGAATGCCAAATAGATTGATCCGATGTGTCGGCAGATGCTGTTTCAAGACTAATATGATCTAACAGAAGATTTTTATACTGATTAATGCTAAGATTATTTTTATTTTTCCAATTTACGAGTATGGTTTTCTTTGCGATGCATAAGGCAGTGAAAAGCATATAGGATGTATTTTTTTCCAGTATAACATCTTCAAAGATACCCAATAAGCAAACAGATGGAGAGAGTGGGATATTAAATTTCAAACATTTAGACAAGTCTTCACATACCTGTACCCAGAACCTCTGAACGGGTGGACAGAACCAGAGTGCGTGAATATAATCATCAGGTATATTACTTATGCACTGTGAGCACTTGTTAGATGGTATAAAGCCCATCTTAAACATCCGCTGACCTGTATAATGTACTCTATAGAGAACCTTATATTGTATTAATTGTAAATTGGAGATTCTAGTCAATTTAAAAGTATTTGAACATACTTGAGACCAAATTTTTTGTTCAAAGTTGATTGATAAATCTGACTCCCATTTTTCAACAGGTAGTGCTATCGAGTCATCGATTCTAGACAATTTTTTGTATATTTTAGATAATAATTTGGGTGGTTGAAAATTAATAAACTCTAACACACATGTTGGTGTTTCCAACAATGTTTTATTAAGCTTAAATTTCTTTTTTACAATTGACTTAATTTGTTGGTATTGTAGGAAATATTTATTATCAATGTCATATTGTATTATTAATTTATTAAATGGAATAAAGTCTATACCCTCAAATATGTGTTCCAGACATTCAATACCTTTCATTCTCCAACCTGGGAAATTTAACATATTATTTTCTTGTTGAATGTCAGGATTGTTCCAGAGAGGTGTATGTCTACATGGGAGTAGTGAAGACTTTATCATTTTCAGATACTCCCACCATGCTGTCAGAGATGAGCTAATATTAGCTAATAATTAGCTAATAATAATATATTCCCTAGCACTTTGAGATTTTTATTAATGAAAAGTGCATTACAAATTGAATTCATTATTATTATTATTATTATTATTATTATTATTATTGATGCTGTTAAAGCAGACATGTCTTTTTAAATCAGTACTGATAAATGGTAGATCTGAAATCCTAATATTATTACATAAAGTTTGTTCTATATCTATCCAAGTTTCATCTAGTGCATTCGGTTTTAACCACTTTGATATATATTGTAACCTGTTGGCTAAATAGTAGTAATAAAAGTTTGGAAGTTCTAATCCTCCGGTATCTTTAGATTTCTGTAATGTTTTTAAACTAATACGTGGAGTTTTATTTTTCCAAAGGAATTTAGATATAGAAGAGTCCAGGGACTTAAACCATTCAGTTGAAGGTTTATTTGGAATCATTGAGAATAAATAATTTATTCTCGGCAGCACCATCATTTTTACTGAGGCAACTCTTCCCATAAGTGATATGGGTAGAGATCTCCATCTAGTAAGATCGTCTTCAATTTTCTTTAATAGTGGGATATGATTTAATTTTATTAAATCCTCCAATTTAGGAGAGATATTAACACCTAAATATTTAATGTTACCTGATTGTAGTCTTTCATTAAGTCAGAGTCAGAGAGAATTTATTGTCATTTGCACCGCATGTAGTACATGTGTTGAAAACGAGATTATGTACACAGGGTCCCAGTTACATCCAACAACAAATGCAAGAGAAATACAATAATAACAGAATTATTAAACAAGCAATTTATTGGAAGAACAGTAGATTTTGTCCAGTTTATAGAATAATCAGAAACTTTTGAAAATGAGTTTATTAATTTAATAATATTAGATATGGAGTTTCCTGAGTTCTCAAGAAAAAGCAAAACATAGTCAGCATAAAGACTAATTTTATGTTCTATGTTTCTACCCTTTATGCCTTTAATATCAGCACTTAGCCTTATTGCTGCTGCTAAAGGTTCAATAAAAATAGCAAATAATGTTGGTGAAAGTGGGCAACCTTACCTGATGCTCCTCTGTAAACAGAAGCTTGAAGATAATTGATTATTTGTCCTGACACACGCTGTTGATGAACTATATACCGTATTCTCCGGCGTATAAGTCGCACCTTTTTGCCTACATTTCTAAGCCCTGCGACTTATAGGCCGGTGCGACTTATACGTCGATTTTTCCAATATTTTGGTCATAATTTGACTTTGGTCAAAAACTCCAAAAATGGTGCAGTACCAGTTTCGGCCGCTATGGGCGCTAAGAAACCCTTTACAGTACCTACACTGTTGACATCTGCCTGGTCCAAAAATGGTGCAGTGACACAGAAGATGAAGACTTCAATGGTTTTGAATAAATAAATAAAAACCATAAAATAAATACAGTATCTGTTTCTGTCATCATTTTAAACTGAGACACGTTTTTTACTGTAATGTCAGCTAATAAAAATATATTTTTATGTGTTTATCTTTAAAGATAAATGATGAAAGACACAAAATATACAAAAATTATGTTCATTTATTAATGAAAAGTTCAACTAAGACACATCAAACAAAATACTGTAGTTTTTATGTGATAATCTTGTCAAAAGTCCTTCCAAACAATTTGGCAGCCAGTCCAAAATAATGTTCATTTATTAATGAAAAGTTCAACTAAGACACATCAAACAAAATACTGTAGTTTTTATGTGATAATCTTGTCAAAAGTCCTTCCAAACAATTTGGCAGCCAGTCCAAAATAATGTTCATTTATTAATGAAAAGTTCAACTAAGACACATCAAACAAAATACTGTAGTTTTTATGTGATAATCTTGTCAAAAGTCCTTCCAAACAATTTGGCAGCCAGTCCATTTTGGGCAAAACACCAGTTCACGTGAGGTGCGACCTATAGGCCGGTGCGACTTATAGGCCGATGCGACTTATACGTTGATTTTTCCATTTAATTGGGCATAATTAGGTTGGTGCGACTTATACTCAGGTGCGACTTATACACCGACGAATACGGTAATATTTTTAACCAGTTAATGAAGTAATTCCCAAATCCAAATTTATTTAAGGTAGCAAATAAGAAATTCCAATTTACTCTATCGAATGCTTTTTCAGCATCTAAAGAAAAAATAGCTGTTTCAATATTTTTAAAATACGAATACTCTATTACATTATATAATCTTCGTGTATTTGTGTTTGAGTGTCTTCCTTTTATAAATCCGGTTTGGTCTGGATGTATAATAACAGGAGTTATCTTCTCTAGTCTTTTAGATAAGACTTTACAAATTATTTTAACATCAACATTAATAAGAGAGATTGGACGATAACTGGTAGGTAATACTGGATCTTTGCCTGGTTTTAATAAGAGACTAATGTTGGCTGAATTCATATGTGTTGGTAGCCTGCCATTTTCTTCTGACTCAAGTAGCACTCTATAAAATATCGGTTCCAGTATATCCCAGAATTTTTTATAGAATTCTACTGGATATCCATCAGGACCTGGAGATTTCTTATTAGGCATGCTTGTAATTGCTTCATGGAGCTCATCTGATGTTAATGGTGAGTCTAGTTTTGTTGATTGACTAACATCTAGTTTTGGAAGTGTTACTTTCTCCAAGAATTCATTAGTCAAAGTCAAAGTCAAAGTCAACTTTATTGTCAGATCTGCAATATGTACTGTACAGGACATACACAGGACCGAAAGTGCGTTTCTCTCAGTCCCTCGGTGCAACAGTAAACATCTAAACATTGAAACACTGAAACATATAATAATAGACATAAGCATAAAATAGTAAAACTAACACTGTCCTGAGTTTTTTGCATAGTGGTATAAGAGTATGAAAATTTACACCAACTCTAAAACTAAAACATTAAACATTTAATGAACATAATACTGTCCTGAGTTTTTGCATACTAGTATAAAAAAAGAGTATAAAAAGTATAACTAAAATAAACTAAAGGTTTCTAGCATTGACATTTGCAAAGTGGCAAAGCAGCGTATGAGTTAATGTACACAGTATATGTATGAGGTAGTAGTTGATGTTGTTATAGAGGCAAAAAGTGGCATATGCAGTAAGGCACATTGGGCATCCCTAAATAAGACCGTTCAGAGCACACTGTATATGTATCAGCAGTGGTGTAGATATTAGAGTAGTGTAAATGTAAACAGTAGTAATTACATGTAAGCAGTAGTAATAAAAGTAAACAGTATTAATAAATGTAAACAGAGAATGTAAACAGTATTATGATTATAGGCAGTGATGTAATACAAACATTAGTGCAAGTATGAGAAGTAGTGCAAACTGTATGAGCACATGACCGAGAGTTTAGTGAATAACCCGTTTGATGACACAGAGTCCAGTGTTAAAATCTTTGTGTTGTGTGGTAATGTGTGAGAAAGTTTTAGTGTTAAGGCAGTTCAAATGGGAGGGGGGGCAGAGCAGGCAGAGTGTTTAGCATCCTGACTGCCTGATGAACAGAGCTGTCTCTCAGTCTGCTGGTTCGAGCCTGGAGACTCCTCAGTCTCCTCCCTGATGGCAGCAGTCTGAAGCAGCTGTGTAGTGGGTGTGTGGGATCACCTGCCATGCAGTGGGCTTTCCGAGTGAGGCGTTTGCTGTGTAAGTCCTGCAGTGAGGGCAAGGAGGTGCCCACGATCTTCTCAGCTGCTCTCACAATGCGCTGGAGGCTCTTGCGGCAGGATGCAGTACATGCACCAAACCACACAGTGATGCAGCTGGTCAGGACACTTTCTATGGCACCTCTGTAGAAGGTGCTCATGATGGGGGTTGAAGCTCCAGCCCTTTTCAGCTTGCGGAGAAAGTAGAGACGCTGGTGAGCCTTCTTTGCCAGTGCTGCAGTGTTCCTGCTCCAGGACAGGTCCTTTGAGACGTGCACTCCCAGGAACTTGGTGCTGTCTACTCTCTCCACTGCGGTGCTGTTGATGGTCAGAGGGGCATGTTGGGCATCCTTCTTCCTGAAGTCCACAACAATCTCCTTTGTCTTCTCCACGTTGAGAGTGAGATTGTTGTGTCCGCACCACAAGGCCAGGCGGCTCACCTCGTTCCTGTAGTCCGTCTCATCGTTGTTGCTGATGAGACCCACCACTGTTGTGTCGTCCGCAAACTTGATGAAGTGGTTGGAGCTGTACGATGGTGTGCAGTCGTGTGTTAGCAGGGTGAATAGAAGGGGGCTCAGCACACATCCTTGTGGGGCCCCTGTGTTCAATGTGATGGTGCTAGATGTGTTACTCCCGACCCGCACTGTCTGTGGTCTCCCGGTCAGGAAGTCTAGCAGCCAGTTACACATTGAGGTGTTCAGCCCCAGACTGTCCAGTTTAAGGATGAGCTGTTGGGGGATGATGGTGTTAAATGCCGAGCTGAAGTCGATGAACAACATTCTAACATAGGAGTCCTTCGTGTCCAGATGTGTGAGAGCTGTGTGAAGGGCAGAGGAGATGGCATCGTCGGTTGAGCGATTAGGTCGGTATGCAAATTGGAAGGGATCCAGGGAGTCAGGGAGGACAGATGTGATGCTTTTCATGACTAGCCGTTCAAAGCACTTCATCAGGATGGGGGTGAGTGCTACTGGGCGATAGTCATTGAGGCATGCGGGCGTTGCCTTCTTTGGGACAGGGATGATGGTGGTGGCTTTGAAACAGGTGGGGACGATGGCCTGGCTCAGTGAGATGTTAAAGATGTCCGTGAAGACCGCTGCGAGTTCCCCTGCACAGTCCTTCAGCACACGACCAGGTATGTTGTCAGGACCAGAGGCCTTCCGGGCGTTAATCTTGATGAATGATCGCCTTACGCTGTCTGAGGACAGCGTCAGCACCTGGCCATCAGGAGAGGGGGGGAGTTTATGTGCTGGTGTGCTGTTACTTGCCTCGAACCGAGCAAAGAACTCATTCAGTTCATTCAGCGCAGAGGCTGAGCTGTCACAGGTCTGGGGGGGTGGTTTGTAGTTTGTGATGGTCTGTATTCCCTGCCACAGACTGCGTGTATCCCTGCTGTCCTTGAAACGGTGAGCTATTTTCCCAGAATACTGCCTCTCCAAGAATTAATTAATATCCACATTAGATGGATTTATTTGTGGAGTGTATAGAGTTTTAAAGAAATCTTTAAAAACAATGTTTACTTTTCCCTCATCATGAATGATATTTCCATTTTTATCTTTAATACCATATATAGATGTTTTTTTCTTTATTTAATTTGAGTTGATTAGCTAAAAAGTTCCCTGATTTGTTACCATATTCAAAATTGTCTAATCTAAGTCTTTGTATCAAAAATTTATTTTTCTTATCAATAAATTCATTTAGTTGTAATTTTAATTTGCGTAGCTTTTGCTGTGTTTCCTCTCCTTGTAAACCTTCTAATAATTTGATTGATTTCTCTAATTCCTCAATACGTTTATTTTCTTTTTTCTTTTTATTTGTTGAATAGGATATTATTTTACCTCTCATAACTGTTTTCCCAGCCTCCCAAAGTGTACATGCTGATGTTCCTGGCAAATCATTAAACTCTAAATATGATTTTATTTTATTTTATTCTTTTTATTTTGTACGTGAATGACTTGGTAAATGTGTCAGGACTCCTTAAATGTGTACTTTTTGCTGATGATACCACTTTTTTCTGTTTAGGTGAAGATATAGAACAAATGTTGGAATTGATAAAGACAGAATTTGTCAAGATACAAACTTGGTTTAAAATAAATAAATTATCATTAAATCTAGAGAAAACTAATTACATGATATTCGGTAATAAAAAGAAAATTGTTGATGTCCCACTCAAAATTGAGGATGTTGAGATTTGTAGAATGAGTGAGGTGAAGTTTTTGGGTGTTATCATTGATGACAAACTGACATGGAAACAACACATAAATTCTGTAAGAATAAAAATATCTAAATCGATTGCAGTACTGTACAAAGTCAGAGACCTATTAAATGATAAAGCTCTATATTTGTTGTATAACACAATCATTGTTCCACACTTAATCTATTGCATTGATGTTTGGGGGAATGCGTGTAAAACAATCACAAAACCTATTTTTGTATTACAGAAAAGAGCTGTAAGAATTATCACTAGAAAGCATTATCGTCATCCATCAAGTACATTATTCTATCACCTAAAGTTATTGAAGTTCCATGATTTGGTAGACTATAATATCTTATCAGTTATGTATAGAGCTCAAAATAATGCATTACCTTTAAATATCCAAATGCACTTTGTTAAAAGACAAAGTTGTTATAATCTTAAGGGGACAGAGTTGTTTGTAAAACCACAATTCAGAACCAGTTTGAAGGGACGTTCTACCTCAATCCAGGGAATTAGATTATGGAATGGCTTGGAGAATGTAGTTAAAAATGCCAAGTCAATGTTTACATTTAAAAAAATGATCAAAACAAATGTGTTAAAAAAATATATGAAATAGCGTAATGTGTATTGTATCAATTAGAAAATTAGAAAGAGTTAGTCATTTTGTACTGTTGTTAATGTGTATTGTATCAATTAGAAAATTAGAAAGAGTTAGTCATTTTGTACTGTTGGTTGAAGATTATTATTGTTAAATCTGATTGTTGAAAAAGTTGGTTGAAGATTATTATTGTTTACATGGCTGATTAGTGTTTAATCTGATTGTTGTAAGTAAGGGGAAGATATAATAAGATTTATTCTTCTTTCTGCTACCTTTCATTTTTTTACATTTTGTACACTATCATTTAATGAGATTGTCTTGTATTGTTTCTTCTGTAAAAAATGAACAAATTTAATAAACATAAACATAAACATGATGCCCATTCTGTTTTAAAATATTGCAAAAATTCTTCTTCTTGAAGCAGTGATGTATTTAATCTCCAATTTATATTTTTTCTAGTTTCTTTTTTATAATCTAAATTTAGAGTAACTGGTGCATGATCGCTGACAGCAATAGGGTGTATCTTAGTGTCTGAAATGTTGGTCAGCAATGAATTGCTTACTATGAAATAATCTAGACGAGAATATGAATGATGCACATGTGAAAAGAAAGAATATTCTTTGCTATCAGGGTGAATACTGGGTTCACCTTGCAACACACCTAATTCCTGACATAAACAATTGTAGTGATGGGCAACTCGAGGTTGTGACCCTCGGACCTACCTCAGGAATCAGTCTTTGGGATAAACCCGGACTGCTCATCACAGATTGTCATCTGTACAGCCTAAAGGTCTTCGTCCGCTTTGATCCCCAAACTGTGATCCAACAGCACATTAAAAATCTGGTTCAACAAAACATGGTACACTTTACCAATCGAGAACACAAGAGGACAAATCCAGCACATGTTAAAGCAGCTACATAAGTTCACTCTCACACAACAGGAGCTAAGTGGAACAAGTAGAAGAAAGAAGCGTAGCATTGGATGGCTTCTCCTCGCCGCCTCTCCTCTGGGATCTCTTCTTAGCTTAGGCATGTCCGCAGTCAACACTGTCAGCATATCATCCTTAAAAGTAAAACAACATGTTAATGAAATAGAAAATGAGTTCCCAAAGATCTGAATACTGATGAATCGACAACAAGCACAGTTCACTCAAGTGACCAAAACTGTTAGAGATACTGTTTTAGTGTTGAACACTCACACCCAAGAAATAAAGGTCCTTGCACAAACAGTTAATGAGCTAAAACTTCAGGTAGAATTGGACTACGCCATCGCACACCTGATAGATAGGATCCTTTCTGATATGCTTAGAGATATCAGCTCATCGGCTGATACACTAGCTACTGGCAGAATCCCACCCTTTCTCATCTCCCTACAGATGGTGACAGACATCCTTAACTCCGCTACAAATGAAAAAGTAAGACCAGTCCAGGCTCACCTGGCTTATGCTCTCGGTAGCGCAATCTCGATTTATGTCAACCACAATGCGTGTAAATTCGCGTTCCTTATCAATCTACCCATCATTATGTCAAACGGCATCTACAGACTCAAGGATGTCATTAATGTCGGAAATTGGCACGGTGATAACCACGTCAAAATCAAAACCCCAAAGGTGGTTGCTTATCACGACAGTAACCCCACAATTTACTTAGCTCCAAACCTCCGGATGTGTACTCTCACTCACGAGATACATTACCTGTGTACAAGTAAGCTCTTCATTTTGAATAAAGCCACAGGCATTTGCGGAGTCACACCCGTTCCGAATAACTCGAAATGCTTGACGACCATAATCCCGCGACGCCATTTCACAACCGCTAATGCGGAAAGAATTGGGTCGCATTGGTTAGTTAACACTACCCAAAGAACTACGTTGATGGTCTATGGCCATCCCGCGGCCAACAAACGTTTGACTCTACCAGACAAAACAATGTGGATCAGTGTCCCCCAAGGGACAAACATGCACATTGGTGAACTAACGCTCTACCACCTCCATCCGGAGCAATGGGAAACAGCTCTTGAGGTAACCGAGTGCTTCACAAACATGAGTTTGGAAATAGACCCCCAAACCATAGAGCAACTCCGGTTCGAAGGAACTAAAGTCGTCAATGTAGAACCAGTAAACAAAGTTCTCAAGACCCTCAAATCTGAAACAGGAACTCCGTTTTATCCAATCACCTATGCGTGGTCCAGCGCTGACATGTTAAATCTAGTTCTGGGGATAATCCTATCCCTCGTAGTGGGCGGAATTATCGTGATCCTATTTCATCAAATCAGATCTCTTCAAGCCCGACTCAATAATCATGCGGCCCAACTTGATCTGATTAGGCCTCACAAAAGTAAAAGGAGAGGAAACCAAGCCAACACGGACAGCATGTTGGAATCTGACGACAAGAGTGAGTGGAAGCAGTGAAACGTTGTTTTCTTGTTGCTTAATCACTACTTTGTTGTTGTTGAAGCTTGGTATTGTTTTCTGAACACTCCTAGCCAAATAGGTTTTTATTAATGTTAGTTAAAGACTTAAATGGATTTTACTATGCCAACATGCTGTTCATTTTGTTAAAAAACCTCAATCATTGAAGAATCATTGTAGATTATTGCTACTTTAGGTACTTTCATCTACGCTGATCTCGCAATCTCTCAAGTAGAATACTCAATCAATTCTATTCTAAGATTATCTAATCATTTTTGAGTGAGTCTCACCATAGACTCCAAAATTTATAGGGAATACCAAATCCTACGTCGTTCGTCTAAAGGACAACAGACATTTAGACCAAACTATATTTTCTTTTTCTATTTTAGTTTAACCTAAACTAAGTAATGAATGGAGGAATAGTTTGGAAGAAGAGTTCTTCATTACAGAAGCCCTCCTGAACCTTCTATAGGTATAGATCCCTATATCTAATATTTACAGCATGACCCACCCCTTAATTGGTAGTTGTAACTGATCTAAACCATGATAGCTTACACACCAGGTGCATATAGGTAAGGCTTAATGTAAAATCCCAAACATAAGCCCACCTAAAACCACATAAATGCATGACACATAGAACCAGAGTGGCACCGACTGGAAACCAACTAGCCTACAACCTTCGATGTGGGGACCTGCAACTCCAACGTTGGTCCTTAACCTTCATCCAAGGGTTGCCTCATCTGCGTCAATTGAGGGATCCCCTCTACATGCTGATAAAAACAATTGTTGCTGATGAAATCAACAACTCTAATGGATATGGAATTACCGCTGTGGAATTACCGCTGTGGATTATAAGACTTTTGTTTTCCAAGGGTTAAAAGACTCAGTTTTCCAAAGGATTAAAAGCTTACCGCAATGGGATTACCTACGAACAGTACGGAATTACCCAAAACTTTATAGGATTATAATTTTTGATTTTTCTTGTTCCACTTGATGGATTACATCAAGATCAGAGACATTTGGTGGTATCCTTTCGTGTTGGAACTCATCCCCATGGACAGGCAATTATTTCCAAAAGGGGGGACTGTAGTGATAAAAGCTTTCATCTCTCTGATACATTTTTTCACTGAAACTCAGTGAAACCCAGAACACTGACTTTATTTTATTAGTTGGAATCAAAACACAAATAAATCAATAATAGACTTCTTTTAATTTGTGTTAATGAATAACCTTATGTTAAGTAAGCATTATTGAATTTCAATGTTTGATAGTCAAAGACTGTTTAATACAAACTGTTTAATTCAAGTTGAAAATCCAATGTTATTTCAAAATGTTGATCAAGAGGCATTTTTCCTCTGAAACTGCAGTGAAGACAGTGATACTGTAATTTCAGTCAGTTTTGAATCCAGGACGCTAATCACTCCAACAAGAGACTCTATTCATGAAGAATAATCTCTGGGTTGTTATTATCTTAGTAAGGTTTCAAATGTGATGCTATAATGATGTTTGTTTTAATCATAACATGTCAACATTGTTGTTAATGAGTTAAGAGTTTTAATAATAATAATAATAATGTCCTTTTCTGTCATCTGTGTATGTTTCCCATACACAGACGAAATTTGTCTCTGCATTTAACCCAACCACCACCAGGTGGTGCAGTAAGCAGCCATAGAAAGCACCCGGGGAGATGGAGAATTAGGTGTGCACTCATAGACACCCTAAGGTGTGTAGTGGCCGGGACGCGAACCCGCGTCCTTCGGGTCCCAAGTCGGAAGCCCTGCCACTACACCATCTTGGCCCCTCTGTTGTATCATAAATGATGGCGTCTTAAAACTAATACTTTATCCTTTCTGACATTAATCTAACCTCTGCATCCTCTGATGTCCCTCTCATGACTCTCCTGGCTCCACATGCCCAATCAGAAAGAGCTACGTTTCTGGGTCAAGTCAGCTTCAAAAGAGCTCTGACTTCTTTTTTTTCTTCAGTCTGCAGATGAAACTAGAATATGAGTTTCCATCTAAGAACTGAATGAATGTCTGTCTAAACGCCAATGATACGTCATCAGTTAGGGTTCATAGCACTACTGGCTATGAGTCTGCTTTTGAGTTCTGAGCTATACTTTAATGAAATTCCTTCAAGGAATCCTTTATCTTGAAAAACCAAACCGGAACTGAGGCTGTTACCCCGGTAAGGTGGAAGCCGACTGGAGTGAGCCGTTGTAAGCTGGATGCTGGTCGCCTGTAAACCATAGCAGAACGAATGGTTCGTGCACGTAAGGCTGGGACTAGTTCCCGGGGCAGAGACCAAGAATCTTTGCACAGGTAAAACGTTGATGTCCATTCGACCAAAGTCAAGCGGAAGCCGCCAAGGAACTGCCATGTTTCCTGGTTATACACATCAAGATATTACCCTCCTCACTACCCTCTTACCTTTCCTTCTATTCTCCTCCTAAACTTTTTATCTTTCTAAGCCAGTAACAAACTTTAAGTTGAACAGGCAGCACGGTGGCACGGTGGCACAACTGGTAGAGCTGCTGCCTCTCAGCGAGAAGGTTGCCGGTTCAAATCCCGGTCCGGGGCCTTTCTGGGTGGAGTTTGCATGTTCTCCCCGTGCATGCGTGGGTTTCCTCCGGGTACTCCGGTTTCCTCCCACAGACCAAAAAACATGCTTGTTAGGCTGATTGGTGACTCTAAATTGACCCTAGGTGTGAGTGTGAGAGTGGATGGTTGTTTGGTGTGAGTGAGACAGGTCCCTCTTGTAAATGAGTCCCCGTGACTCAACGAGGCTAGCCTGTATAAATAAAGGTTGAATGAATGAATGAAAAAACGTGCCTGCAGAATATGTAAATCTGTCAACTTATTACTTGTCTGTTGTCTCTAAATTTGAATCTGTTGACAGTTAGTTATAAGAAATTGATCAGAACCAATCCTAATGATTGTTTGATGTAATTTTATGATTCTGTTATTAAACGGTTCAGTTCTGTTGAACCAACATAAATAACGTTTCCTGTCAAATTACACCTCGTCTGGTCACACGCAAGTGCATGTTTAAATCCTAAAAAAAGAGAACTCGTGAATATTGATGATAAGTTTGTGTCAGATAAAATATCTGGAATATTGTACAGTCAGTAAAACTGACTAGTATATATATCTTACACTATTGTAAATATCTGATATTAAAAGATTGTTTATTAATTTAGCTTTTAATTTTAAAAGTTGAAGCAACCAAGCTCCTTTTAACATTTAAATGCTTTAGTAGAAACAACTTTCCAGCAATAAAGGTTAACTACAAAAACAAAACAATTTAACCCTCAGAAGTAAACACATTTTAAAGTTAAAACCTAACTTTAATGTTGTTTTGCTTAAATATGTAAATCAATAAAGACACAAAATGGATGCCAGCTCTAAAGAAAATGACAATATCTCTTCTTTTTCTGATTCACTTGAATCAGACAATGACCTACACTTGATTTCACAGTTTGAAAAAGAAAATAAACTGAAATGTCAATATGACTCCATACTGTCCCACGAACAACAGTTACAAACCCAAGAGTTTAATGCTGAAGGAAACCTTAACTTTCTCAACAAAGAATATCTCAGAATGCAAAATTATTATGATGATTTACAACAGAAGTTGACTGACACACAAGATCAACTTTCTTATGAAATCAAAACAAAAATAGATATTTTTACAGGTCTCCAGAAATCATATGAAACCAAGAAGCTTATCCTTCAACAAAATGATATCTGCCTGACTCATTTAAAACTCAAAGATGACTAATTCAAATTTTTACAGGACCGACTATCTGAAGCAAACAATCCATGCATTTTGAGACAATGACCTCCTCCTGGTATTAATGCCAGACCTTTCAACACAGGCCTGAACACACCACCTCCAGTAAGTCATCACATTTCACAGAATCACTTTTCCAGATCTGATGATCAGGAACAAAATGGTAAGTATCCCTGGACTTTCTAGTCCTCCACTGAGGTAAACAGCTGTTACCCACAAAACACACTTGGAGTGGTCAGACTGAACCCCTCCTCACCACCCATGAGAACCCAGACTCAGTCTGAACTAACAAACAAAGATCTGGACATAATTGCTAAACACATTCAGAAATTTGATCCTCACACAGGTGCTGATGTGAAATCGTACCTTGATGATGTAGAATATTATCTCAGATGGTTCCCACATGCAACCATCAAGGACAAAATGTGTCTTATTAAAATAACATCTAACAAAGACGCCAAAAGGTTTATCGACCGACAGACATCTCACATCAGATCTGATTTCTCTGTCTTGCACCAAGTTATAGAGAAAGCGTTTTCTGACTTTGCTTCTTCATCAGGATTAATAGTTGCATTGACAATCAAACAAGGAAGAGATGAACATCCACAGGTTTACTACCACCGGTTGTTCAACGCTTACTTTGGCTCACAGAATTACCCTAACATGGAAGAACAACTTAACTTTAAAACACCCATCCATCCATCCATCCATCCATTTTCTTCCGCTTATCCGGGGTCGGGTCGCGGGGGTAGCAGCCTAAGTAGGGAGGCCCAGACTTCCCTCTCCCCAGCCACTTGGAGCAGCTCCTCTGGGGGAATCCCAAGGCGTTCCCAGGCCAGCCGAGAAACATAGTCCCTCCAGCGTGTCCTGGGTCTTCCTCTGGGTCTCCTCCCGGTGGGACATGCCCGGAACACCTCACCAGGGAGGCGTCCAGGAGGCATCCTAACCAGATGCCCGAGCCACCTCAACTGGCTCCTCTCGATGTGGAGAAGCAGCGGCTCTACTCCGAGTCCCTCCCGGATGACTGAGCTTCTCACCCTATCTCTAAGGGAGAGTCCAGACACCCTGCGGAGAAAACTCATTTCAGCCGCTTGTATCCGAGATCTCGTTCTTTCGGTCATAACCCAGAGCTCATGACCATAGATGAGGGTAGGAACATAGATCGATCGGTAAATTGAGAGCTTTGCCTTTTGACTCAGCTCTCTCTTCACCACGACAGACCGGTACAGCGCCCGCTTCACTGCGGACGCTGCACCTATCCGCCTATTGATCTCACGCTCCAGTTTTCCCTCATTCGTGAACAAGACCCCGAGATACTTAAACTCCTCCACTTGGGGCAGGACCTCCTCCCCGACCTGGAGAAGGCATGCTACCCTTTTCCGGCTCAAGACCATGGCCTCGGATTTGGAGGAACTGATCCTCATCCCGGCCGCATCACATTCAGCTGCAAACCGCTCCAGCGAAAGCTGTAGATCACGAACTGATGAAGCCAATAGGACCACATCATCTGCAAAAAACAGAGAAGAGATTCTAAGGCCACCAAAACGGATCCTCTCAACACCTTGGCTGCGCCTAGAAATTCTGTCCATAAAAGTTATGAACAGAATCGGTGACAAAGGGCAACCTTGGCGGAGTCCAACTCTCACCGGAAACGAGCCCGACTTACTGCCAGCGATGCGGACCAAGCTCTGACACCGGTCGTACAGGGACCTAACAGCCCATATCAAAGGGCCTGGTACCCCATACTCCCGGAGTACCCCCCACAGAACCCCCCGAGGGACGCGGTCGAATGCCTTTTCCAAGTCCACAAAGCACATGTAAACTGGTTGGGCAAACTCCCACGCACCCTCCAGGACCCTGCTGAGGGTGTAGAGCTGGTCTAGTGTTCCACGACCAGGACGAAAACCACACTGCTCCTCCTGAATCCGAGGTTCGACTATCCGACGGACCCTCCTCTCCAGAACCCCTGAATAGACCTTACCAGGGAGGCTTAAGAGTGTGATCCCCTATAGTTGGAACACACCCTACGGTCCCCCTTTTTGAATAGGGGAACCACCACCCCAGTCTGCCAATCCAAGGGAACTGCCCCCGATGTCCACGCGATATTGCAGAGTCGCGTAAGCCAACACAACCCCACAACATCCAGAGCCCTAAGGAACTCAGGACGAATCTCATCCACCCCCGGAGCCCTGCCACCGCGGAGCTTTTTAACCACCTCGGCGACCTCAGCACCAGAGATTGGAGAGCCCGACCCAAAGTCCCCAGGCTCCGCTTCCTCAGTGGAAGACGTGCCAGTAGGATTGAGGAGGTCTTCGAAGTATTCCGCCCACCGACTCACAACATCCCGAGTTGAGGTCAACAGCACGCCATCCCCACCATAAATGGTGTTGGTCGCGTACCGCTTTCCCCCCCTGAGACGCCGGATGGTGGACCAGAATCGCCTCGAAGCCGTACGGAAGTCATTCTCCATGGCCTCTCCGAACTCCTCCCACGCCCGAGTTTTTGCCTCAGCAACCACCCGAGCCGCATGCCGCTTGGACTGCCGGTACCTATCTGCTGCTTCCGGGGTCCCACAGGCCAAAAAGGCCCAATAGGACTCCTTCTTCAGCTTGACAGCATCCCTCACCGCTGGCGTCCACCACCGGGTTCGAGGATTGCCACCACGACAGGCACCAACAACCTTGCGGCCACAACTCCGATAAGCTACCTCGACAATAGAGGCGCGGAACATGGCCCACTCGGGCTCAATGTCCCCCGCCTCCCTCGGAACGTGTTCAAAGCTCTCCCGGAGGTGGGAGTTAAAGCTCCGTCTTACGGGAGACTCTGCCAGACGTTCCCAGCAGACCCTCACAATACGTTTGGGTCTGCCAGGTCTGACCGGCATCCTCCCCCACCATCGGAGCCAACTCACCACCAGGTAGTGGTCAGTTGACAGCTCCGCCCCTCTCTTCACCCGAGTGTCCAGGACATGCGGCCGCAGATCAGATGAGACGACAACAAAGTCGATCATCGAACTACGACCTAGGGTGTCCTGGTGCCAAGAGCACATATGGACACCCTTATGCCTGAACATGGTGTTCGTTATGGACAATCCATGACGAGCACAGAAGTCCAACAACAGAACACCGCTCGGGTTCAGATCAGGGGGGCCGTTCCTCCCAACCACACCCCTCCAGGTCTCACTGTCATTGCCCACGTGAGCGTTGAAGTCCCCCAGCAGAACAAGGGAGTCCCCAGGAGGCGCACCCTCCAATACCCCCTCCAAGGACTCCAAAAAGGGTGGGTAATCTGCGCTGCCGTTTGGCGCATAGGCACAAACAACAGTCAGAGCCCGTCCCCCCACACGTAGGCGAAGGGAGGCTACCCTCTCATTCACCGGGGTGAACCCCAACGTACAGGCACCAAGATGGGGGCAACAAGTATGCCCACTCCTGCTCGGCGCCTCTCACCAGGGGCAACTCCAGAGTGGAAGAGTGTCCAACCCCTCTCAAGGAAACTGGTTCCAGAGCCAGAGCCATGCGTTGAGGTGAGTCCGACTATTTGCTAGCCGGAACCTCTCAACCTCACACACTAGCTCAGGCTCCTTCCCCACCAGAGAGGTGACATTCCATGTCCCAATGGCCAGCTTCTGTAGCCGAGGATCAGACCGCCAGGGTCCCCGCCCTCGGCCACCACCCATTCCACAATGCACCCGACCCCTTTGGCCCCTCTCACAGGTGGTGAGCCCATGGGAAGGGGGACCCACGTCTCCTCTTCGGGCTGTGCCCGGCCGAGCTCCATGGGTAAAAGCCCGGCCACCAGGCGCTCGCCAACGTGCCCCTCCTCCGGGCCTGGCTCCAGAGTGGGGCCCCGGTGACCCGCGTCCGGGCGAGGGAACATTGTTTCCATTAATTGAACTCATCATAAGGGGTCTTTGGGCTGCGCTTTGTCTGGTCCCTCACCTAGGACCTGTCTGCCTTGGGTGACCCTACTAGGGGCATGAAGCCCCTGACAGCATAGCTCCTAGGATCATTGGGACATTCAAACCCCTCCACCACTGTAAGGTGGCAGTCCAGGGAGGGGTGTATATTTTAACTTTAAAACACTATTCATCCAAAACCTCCATGAGTCAATTACCAGATTACTTGGCATTTCTTCCGACCCACAAATCTTCACCCCATCCTTCAGCTAAGAGAGTTAGCCTGCAGGGCTTTTCAAAAGCTGAACCAATTTAAGCCAGCGGATCCCAAAAATATTTTTGCAGGGGAACACAATACCCTCAACTTTGGGACTTAACAGGGCAAGTATGGACACTGACTCAACATGAGCAAAAGCTGCACCCCTCCTTCCCAAAGCTGACCGGAATCACTGTATTTCTGGCCTAAGACATCCTACCAAATGAAAGTTCCTGGTAAATACCAAGGTCCTTGGAAACCTCTTCGGTAGAGGTAAAACGCTCCTAATAAGACCCACACCTTTCAGGATCGTCACTCCCGACCTGAAAGAGAACCACTTTCAGTACGTCAGAAACATTCTGAAAAATTCAAAGAATCACCAAAGATAAACAAGGTAAGTCTCCTAACTTGACTCCTAAAGAACTTGAGATAATCAAATGTTTCCTTAATGAAATGCACCAAGACAATGACATCAAAAGGACTGACCTTCTGTCAGTGACCACTCTGGCCAACCAACTGTTGGACCAACAAGCTGCAGATTTAGAACCTCAACCTGCCTCCGTAGATTGTGACTTTATTTCTGACATTGTTTTTCCTCCTTCAGAACAACAGACTGACTATTCACACACCCTGAATGCAGTCTCAGGAGTTCAAATGGACCATCTCCTTCGAGAACAACTACTCTGAATTCCCTGAGGAACCTCAATTTCACCCATTTTTGTGTGACCTTACTGAACGGGGGCCCGCAGGAAAGTTTTACTTTCCACTAACGCTGGAACAAGTCCTCACTCATGACATACTCCTTGACACTGTGGCAGATGTCACCCTGATGTCAGCCACCCTGTTCAAGAAACTGCATTCAGTAGCAAAACACGCTAACGAGAACTTAGTTCTTCAGCCTGGCCTCCTTGTTATTACACCTTATGCTTCTAACAACGCAACTATATACTTTAATACAGTTTAAGATCGGTAACATGACACTTACTCACCCAGTTTATGTGTCTGACTTAGAAAAAAATCCACTATTGGTGGGACAAGATATGTTGACCCGATTTCAGCCTTTGATCAATTTTAAGAATCTCAAAATTTGGGCCCAGGTAGGCCAAACACTGCCCATATTTTTTGCACCAGAACTTTACTCACAGTGCTTGGCACTGGACACTTCTGGAAGGTCAACCAGCTCCCCACACAAAGATAACCATCAGGTGAGTGAGAACACACCTCTCACCAAGGTCCTTTTCGTTACACCTGCACAGCCTCTAGAGCTGCAAAGAGCTCACATGGATGACATTACACTGTCTTTCCAGACTGACAAATTCAACATTTACAGGGATTTTTATGATGCCTTGACTCAGAGTCCATCTACTCTCAGAGAGGCCAGAGGACACTCACAGGTGTCAGGACAAGACAAACAATTTAACGATCTCACAGACTCGTTAAATAACAACAGTACCACTAGTGGTAATACACAGTCTTTCGACCCCTCTGGGCTACCTGATTTTATCCCCAAACCCACCCACCCAAGAGGTGCACACCCTCGCACATCCATGTGCTACAGCCTTCCCCTTTGATCTTTCACAACCAATGGATAACACGATCTCAGTTGGACCTATATTGTCTGATAAATACATAATTAGGCTTCAATCTCTGGATCCAGCCATCAACAGGATGATTCACTACCTAACTAATCCAGATCAAGTTACTCCCTTTTCAGAGGAACTTGACTTAATCCTTGACCTGAATGCTTGATCTTGACCAGTACACATTCTCAGTTCTGGGGTACATTAGCACGTGCTCTGAAAACGTCTCCATCACAAAATATGTTAAATGCTGCCCTAACACAAAACCTTGGCTGAATGCAGAGGTTCGCACCCTGCTGGCAGCAAGGAACACTGCCTTCAAGTCTGGTACCTCAGACAAGCTGAAAAGGACAAGGAAAGAGCTGGTTGCTGGCATTAAGAGGGCCAAGGCAACATATGCACAGAGGATTGAGGGTCAGTTCATCCCACAAGACCCACGGAGCATGTGGAGGGGCATTAAGTGCATAACAGATTATAAAGGCAGGAGTGAACAATGCCCGAAAGACCCATCTCTGCCTGATGCACTCAACAAGAATTGTGCATGATTTGAGGACCCAAAAAGACCACCCAGCATCAGACTCACCTCACCACCGGATGAAGAGCATCTCAGCGTGACTGTAGCAGAAGTAAGGAGTAGTTTCAGGAGGATCAACCCTCACAAGGCAACCGGACCAGACAACATCCCCGGGAAAGTGTTGAAAGAATGTGCGGATCAGCTCTGCGATGTGCTAGCAGACATCTTTAACACCTCACTTGCCCTAGAGAAAGTTCCCACCTGCCTGAAGGCTACCACCATCATCCCAGTCCCAAAAAGCTCCACAGTGACTGGTCTGAATGACTATCGGCCAATGGCCCTCACCCCGATAGTCGCAAAATGCTTCGAAAAACTGGTCATGTCCCACATAAAAACATCACTCAACATCAACGAGGACCCTCATCAGTATGCATACAGCGAAAACCGCTCAACAGAGGACGCCATCTCCTCTGTGGTCCACACTGCTCTCATCCACCTGGAACAGAAGGACTCATACGTCCGTATGCTCTTTGTGGACTTCACATCTGCCTTCGACACCATGATCCCCCAAACCCTGATGGACAAACTATTCACACTAGGACTATGCCCCTCCATTTGTAAATGGGTCCTAGACTTCTTAACAAACAGACCACAGTCAGTGAGGGTCCACAACTTCTCCTCCTCCAACATAACCCTCAGCACTGGCTCTCCTCAAGGATGTGTATTGAGCCCTCAGTGGTTGGGTGGGCGCTCTTGGCCATGTCGTCCATGTGGGATTTTGCTTCCTCTTGGGCGGTGGAATGACTGCGCTCAGTAGGGTAGGGTTCTTGGCGGCCCTGGTGGGTGTGGGCGGTTGGCCTTGCTCCAGGCGGCCCTCGTGGTCCTATCCCTCTCTGGTCTGAAGCTCAATAGGCATTACGTCGGAGAGGTGTTTTGGCCTCGCTCCTTGGGTGGTCCCTGAGGAACTGGGGGGACCTGTTGGGTCAGCGGAGGAGCTGACTCCCTGCGGGAGCATTTGGTCCTACAGTTATTTTCTCCCCATCCCTCACCGTACACCTCCGCCCTCTTCATTTCAAATTTAATACATGTAGGGATTTTGAGGCTCGGGTGTACTACAACATTTTTACATCTGTGTTGTTCAGAACCACCTGGGACTCAATTTTATTATACACCTCAGACATTCACTCATAAACATCCTCATAACATTCACATATAGCATGCGCGTAGGCAAGGGGGGTTCGGGGGGTTCGAACGAACCGCCCACTTTTAAAGGAGAAGTTGACAATGCTAAACTAATGTGTCTGGATAGCTCAACTGATAAAGCGTCTGCCTTGAGTCCCAAAGCTCGTGGGATCAAGTCCGGCTTGGTACAACGTTTTTTTTATTTTTTTATTCATTCCAAAATAAAAAAGCACAAGAAAACTATTTACAAAACAGCAAGGAATAAAACAATGCATTAAATGAAAGGAATCAGACGAAGAAAATAATCTTATCTGCCCCTTCTCAAACTATTTTTTTTTTCAAACACTCGATTCAAACAACTAATTTTACAGTTGTCTTTTATTGGATAAAAAAGTGCCTGTGAAGAAAGAAGAATGTGTTAACCACAGGCTGTGGTTAACACATTCTTCTTTTTTTATCCAATAAAAGAGTGTTTGAAAAAAAATAGTTTGAGAAGGGGCAGATAAGATTATTTTCTTCGTCTGATTCCTTTCATTTAATGCATTGTTTTATTCCTTGCTGTTTTGTAAATAGTTTTCTTGTGCTTTTTTAATCTGGAATAAAAAAAAAAAAAACATTGTACCATGCGGGACTTGATCCCACGAGCTTTGGGACTGAAGGCAGACGCTTTATCAGTTGAGCTATCCAGACACATTAGTTTAACATTGTCAACTTCTCCTTTAAAACGAACCGCCCCCCACAAAATTCTGGCTACGCCCATGTATAGGAACTTGGAGTGGGCACTATGGTTATGGGTGGCGGGATGACACTACTCTCGCCTGTGCCTGTGCTCACTTACAATGATGCATTTAGACACTAAGGGCTTGGGTTAGAGTTGGGGTGGAGGGGAAACTGGCATTATGCCAACCTTTGCTCTTTCTCTTTCCTTTTTAATTGCACTTTACTACAACACACTTCAACAGCACATCTGGGAGAGGGGGTGGGTGTGTCGAGGTCTAGTAGGTTTTTTTTGTTGAACCCCTTTGCTCCCTGATGGCCATTCTGGGGGTGGGGACTGGAAAAGTGGCAGACCGTCGGGTTTTGACCTAGGCTACGGGGGTTTCGGGGCCTGGGGATTTGCCATGGGTAGGGCTGGCACTGCGCTCTCCCTGGGGCTGCTTGGCCTGGGGTGTCCTGTCCTGACAGCTGAGCGCGGGTTAGGCCGGATCTTGGATGTCGGCTCCTCCCCACCCCAGAATGAATGGGCCTATCTCCTGGGTTTGGGTGTGGACTGCCTCATGTAGGGAGCAGGTACATGTCTTGGACCTGGGGGGTATAGAGTGCATATCGGGATTATGAATGGAATGTGTCGTTATTATATGTCTTTGAGAGACTGAGGGTGAGGATGAGGGTGGGCTTGTGTGATTGTATCTGTGTATGAATGTCTATTTGTCATGTCGGGACTTAGGGTGCCCCCTCTTTGATACATCTGAGGCTACTTGGTGTTGTGCTCTTGCCACGTGCCCCCCTGGCGGGGTATGCCCTTGCCTACTGGCACACTTGGGGCCGTCTGCATCGGGGGTTGGGCACTTGGGCGTATGTCGGCTCGGCCTGGTGGCTGCCTGGTGAAGCTGGGATCCTCTGGCCCTATCGGGTCTGGGCCTTAGGGGTGGGTGTCCCTGGAGCCCAGGCCTTGGCACCTGGGCCTGGGGCTACGTGGGTGCAGCGGGCTCCGGTGGGGTCCTGTGAGTTTGTTTCTGTTGGCCCCTGGGGGTCATTGTGTGTGGTCGCTGGTAGGGCCCTCCCGCTTCTTCCCTATGGTCGAATCTGGGAGGTGGGTGAGTGGTTTGTCCTGTTCGGGTGGCCCTGGGGGCTCTGAGCTTGGGGTCCTTCTTGGGGTCTTGGGCTCTGGTACCCCCATTTGTCTGCCTCGGGTCTTGGGGGACGGATCTCTGATGCTTCACGGTCACTATTGAATGTTCTATTAGAGAAGCCTTATTCATTTATGCATGCTTACAACCACACACTAATAGATGCAGGGATACACACGAAGGTATCGTACGTAGATATGTAGATGGGTATATGACTGAATATGAATGTAGCCTATGTATGTGTATATATATGTATATGTTGATGTATGCATGTATGTATATATTTATAATAATCTACTGTAAAGTCATGGATATTATGTGTATTTTATGCAAATGTGTTTTGTTGTTGTGTTCTGTCATGTACTTCGCAGGATTGCAGACGACGGTTGGGTGTGTTTGCCTTGTGCTCTTTTTGTTTGATATTTGTTTTGTCGTCTTACTTTCTGTCTTTTCCTTTCGTTCTATAATTTTTTTTATCATATTGGTGTGAAGAGGATGGCTGTGAGGTGAGAAGGGAGGCCATCTATAAAGGATTAAAAAAAAGATGTATTGCAGTTTGGCTAAACTGTTTTACTGCGTTTGACAGTTATCAGGAGTGAAATGGGTCTTTCTGTTTGTTATTTTAAATTTTTTTTGTATTTAAAATAAACTGGAGCATTTGATTGTGCACATGTTATTCTAACTTTTAATTCAAAATAAACATGAGTGTTTAATTGTGCACAGAATAACTTTAAAGATGTTATTCTTAAATAAAAATCAGTGATTTTTAAATAATGTGTTGTTCTGTTACATTTTCAAAAAAAAATGTTATCTTTGTTTTGATTTTTGTGAAAAATCAATAAGAGATGCTTTTTTTCTCTGTTATTTTAAATATTTCTTCATTTAAAATAAAACTTTAGTGTTTACTGTGTACAGAAGAACTTTAAAGATGTTATTCTAAAATAAAAATGCAGTGATTTTTAAATACTGTTGTTCTATGTAATTCACAATTTTCCTTAGCTTTTGTTCAACAGCAGATGGTGTTCAGGCTTATTCTTAGCACAAAGCACTATTTCCAACCGCTAGAGGCAGCGTTTGTTGACTTCTGGCAGCTTAGCGTTAGCTCAGCCGTTAGCTTACGAATAGCATCTAACAATTCGGTCAAAATCAACGTTTAGAATTAGTTTTTTAGTCGTGATGTGATAATCGCTCAAAACCGTGTTCTTTTAAGAGACGAATCGATGTGATTAAAACTGTTGGAAAAGCTTTATCAAGTTTTTGAACGTTAAAGAAAACTCTGTTCTTTCTTGTGGTGGGGGTCACGTAGTCTGACGACAAAGAAGGCCGACGCTGCGTCGTGTGCCACCAGCTTTCAGTGAGGCGGTGCTCGCAACACAGATATGTGACGTCACCCGACCAATCACAGCTCTTGTAGTTCTTTTCCCAAGCATTCATGGTTATTGTAGTCTTCTTTCTGACCAAACATATCACAGGAAAAGTACACGTAGCTTTCAAGAGGGATGCTATCTGTTAGCCCAACTTTCCGGACTCTTTACAACTCAATAAAATCGCTTCAAAACATCGTAAAAAATATGAAATTATGGCGAAACAAATTCAAACAGCCTCACTGAGCCACGTTCAGTAAGAACAGCAATCTACTGATAAAACCACGAACTCGTCCAGAACTGAGTCCAACATTATCAGATCCGGGCCGGCCTACAGAACCATCTCAACCGTGGCTGACACACAAGTTTCAGAGCAGGAAAATGTGTTCTATTTCTGTCTATAATGTAAAATACCACACACAAGCTCTTTGCAGATGTCGAAATAGCTTTTAAAAATGACACGAAGGTCATTTAACAGTGAAATTGCACTTTCAGCTGGTGAAACGTCATCAGACTTTCACACAAACAAGTGACAATTCTTCACCAAAAAGATTCAAATAGCATTGCAAAAGTTGATTACTGACAATTTCCCAGCTTCAAATGACACTAACTAACTACAGTCCTGCAGTTGTTCTGACTGTTTTTCAGCCCCCAAAAAAAACAACATATATTTGAGTCATTAAAAATGGGATATTATATGCTAACATGTTTCTTGATCACATAAATATTATTATTAATCTTTCAGAGACACC
>JBBPBX010028201.1:7717-36736 GCA_038048925.1 Garcialebias charrua
AGAAGTGAGCCTGCCCGCGGGCCGGAAATGGCCCTTGGGCCGCCAGTTGAAACGCCCTGGTCTAGATGTTCTACCGTCTTTCAGGACCCTAATGTACAATAACACCAAAATGCCATAAAAAGGGATGCAAAACAATCAAAACTTAAAAATGGCTGCAAATTAGGGATGAACGATGTGGGTTTTTTGGCCAATTTCCGATATGCCAATATGTTAAAACTTATTTGGCCAATAACCGATACCAATACCAATATTTTTTCCCCTAGACCAACTTCCAGAGACTACATAGCTTTCTCTGCTGTGGAATTAAAATATTACATTATTCTGCATAGGCTTTGTCAGTTTGGCCTACTACCAAATGCAGATGCCAAAAAGGGGCTGAAAATGATGTAACACTTCAACTTGGATTATGTTTAATGTCAAATTTAATCATGACATTTATACTCTCTCTAACACATTTTATTTATTTTTATTTACCCTTTATTTATACAGGTAAGTCTGAATGACTGACTGAGTCACGCAAACTCATTTTCAAGAGAGACCTGTTTGGGAGCAGAAGTGGGGGTTAAGGGCCTTGCTCAAGGACCCAGGGTGGGGAAAGTGAGGGTGGAGGCAGGAGTGGGTGTTTCACCTTTTCCACCTACATTTTGAGGTTGTCTGGGGAGTTGAACCTGCGGCTTTCCGATCACAGGCCCACCTTCTCTAACCTCTGCGCCACCACTCACCAATTACAACTGTGACTCAAACTGTGCAAATTTGTAAAATTTCACAAATCTAAACTCAACTTGTTCACAAGCGACAAGTGAAAAGCGCATGAGTAGTAGTGCATATGTATACATAACAGTTTCTTAAATTAAAAATTTACTTAAAACAGAAGCCTTTTATATCGGTGTGTTATTTTAATGGAGGGGCCCATGTCCTATACAGTATTTAATTTTATTGCTAATATTGGACGATACTGATACCATGCCGATAATATCGTGCATCCCTACTGCAAATATTAGCGTAAGAACTAGATTTAAAAGTGAACTGAAAGAATGAGCAATCTTGAAGAAAACGAGTCACACAGTGTGGGAAAAACAAGCAAAAAAAGGCCAAAAAGGGATAAAAAATGGCGAAAACAGGTCAATTAGGCATGTGCACAGCTAGAGACTGTGTATTTTGGACACTCTTTGCCCCACTCCCCTCAGGACGGAGGTTGAGGAGCATCAAGTGTAGAACCACTAGACTGAGGAACAGCTTCTACCCTGAGGCTGTTAGACTCATGAATAAATAAAAATAAAATAAAAAATAAACACTGCAAAATATCACATCATGCTGATGCTGATCTGTTTTCTTGTTGCTGTGTTCATCTGTGACCATCTGCTCATACAAACTCATGTTCGTGCTGCTGTTTATTCCCACTATATTAGGCTTAGTGTATTACTAGTTGATGTTTTTCTTAGTTAATTCTAGATGTTATTACTGTTTTTCTCTTGCATTTGTTGTTGGATGTAACTGGGACCCCGTGTACATAATCTCGTTTTCATCACATGTACCACATGCGGTGCAAATGACAATAAAGACTCTCTGACTCTGACTCTGAAAGTGCAACTAAAATCAAAACAAGTGATAAAATCAAGTAAAATCGATGATAAAATAAAATAAATAATAAAATCAATTAAAAACAATGCTAATATCAACTAAGATCAGAGATAAAATCATGTGGAGGCAGAGTAGGCTTGCTTAAAAAGAAAGGTCTTTAAGCTTTTTTTAAAGTCAACCAGTGCCTGTGGAGCTCTCAGGTAGTCAGGGAGGGAGTTCCAGAGGCGGGGGTTAGCCACAAAGAATGCCAGATCTCCCATGGTCCTTAATTTGGTTTGTGGAAGGTGACGGAGATTACTGTTCTGTGATCGTAGAGAATATGAATATGGTGCAAGAATGTCCTTTAGATAATCTGGGGAAGTTCCGTTTAAGCATTGGTGGGTAATGAGAGCAATTTTGTACTGAATTCTGTAGGTGACAGGAAGCCAGTGGAGGTTATGGAGAATGGGTGTAATATGTTCAAATTTACGAGCTCTCAATAAAATCCTTGCTGCACTGTTTTGAAAATATTGAAGCTTCTGAAGGTTTTTGCTGGGGATTCCAATAAACAGGGAGTTGCAGTAGTCGAGCCTGGAGGAGACAAAGGCATGGACGAGTTTCTCAGCATCAGCAAAAGTTAGAGATGGGCGAAGTTTGGAGATGTTTCAAAGGCAGACTTGAGGCAGAACCTCACCCTTGACCTAGAGAGCAATCCACCCTTTTCCAGTTGAGGACCATGGCCTCGATTGGGGCCTCAGTCTGAGGCAGCCATGGCCAAAGTGGTTCAAAACTTCAACCACTGGCCATGGCTGCCTCACATGAGTCAACGGAGGAGAGGGCAGTCTCCAGAAACCATCTTATCACCATCAAACTGGTTCATCCACATGTGAGCGTTCTACTTTTGGGACTGAGCTTGTTGTCGCTCCTCAGACTGATGAAGTCTTTTGGATGAAAGATTAAACATTTCAACATAAAAAACTGTCCAGAGGACCTGATTTAATTTTGTCTGTTTGACACCTTTTCAACAATGCATTGACATCAGAAGCAGTGCCCTAGATTGGCAGACTGGTAGTGGTTCTTCTCTTTAAAAAGCAGGACTGGAGGGTGTGCATCAAATACAGGGACACCACTCTCCTTAGCCTCCCTGGTAATGTCTATAGTTTGCTGTGGAAGAGAGTTCAATTGATCGTCAAACATCAGATTCAAGAGGAACAATGCAGTTGTTGATCTGGCAGTGGAACGCTGGTCCATATACCCTTTACTCTCACAAGGCTTCTCGATGGGGCATAGGAGTTTGGCCAACCAGTCTACATGTGTTTTGTGAACTTGGAGACGACCTTCTTTGTGTTACTCGAGTTGCACTGTGGGGAATGCTTAATGAGTGGTATTGGCATGCTCATTCTTAAAAGGGTGGTCTGCTCTTTCCAGGTTGGGAGTGAGGTTCTGCGTCAAGTTGATCAGTTTAAGTATCTCTGGGTTTTTCTTCAGGAGTGAGGGAAGAATGGAGTGTGAAATCAATAAACATAATGATGCATCTTCTGCAGTACTGTGGATTCTGTGCCGGTTCATTGTGGTGAAGAGGGCACTAAGCTGCAAGGCAAAGCTTTCCGTTTACAGTCAGTCTACATTCCTCCCCTCACCTATGTCTATGAACTGGGTAGTGACTGAAAGTACCAGATTGTGGATACAGGCAGTTGAAATTCCTTCAAGCAGAGGTCAAAATGTGTTAGGATTTTTTTTTATCTCCAAACCCTGTGTGTCATTTTTCACCACTTTTATTGTCTGTCCAAACAGGTCTCACTTGTAAATGAGTCTTTGAGGCTCATTGTGACTTATCTGTTTAAATAAAGGTTGAAAGAATGAAAAAAGAAAGAGTTTTCTTCACAGGGAATCTGGACTTTCACTTGGAGATAGCTGAAAATTTCACTTATCCAGGAGAGACTCGTGGTAGAGCCGGTGCACCTCCACATTGACAGAAGCCAGATAGTTTGGACATCTGGTTTGGATGCCCTATAGACACCGCCTTATGGAGGTTTTCTGGGCATGTCCAACTGGGAGGAAACCCAGAGGAAGACCCAGGACATGCTGGATAGATTGTGTCTCAGCTGGCCTGGGAATCCTTTAGAATCCCCCCAGAAGATCTGGCAGATGTGAATGTAGAAAGAGATATTTGGGTTTCACTATTCAAACTGCTGCCCCATGACCCGACTCCAGAATGAGCAGAAATTAATGGATGGATGGAAGGACGGACGACAGACTTTTGGTGAATAGTTTTTTTTTTTCTTCCAGTTTTTTCCTCACCTTGTTTCATACTCAGTTGATGTTAAAATAGATGTTCAGCTCCAATTATGACTTCTGTTCCCATCTGCTTTTTATTTGCAGTAAATTGTGAAAATTACCAATATTATCGATCTTTAAAGTGATCATCTATCCAACTTTATTTATGCTCTAATGCTTGTTCTTGTTAACAAGCATTAGAGCATAAAGAATTAAGTCTGTAAGAAAAATCATTCTGTACAGTTTACCTAACCACACACATATTCTTTGGAAATGGGTTGCAAATCCACAAAGAACTAAAGGAAATATATTTCCCTGCCCATGCATGTCTTTTATGGCATGCAGTCATAATTCTTTGGAAGACTGATGCCTATCTTAGCAGTCAGTGGGTGAGAGGTGAAATACATTGTGGAGAGTCTATCAAACACGAGGCCAATAAAAACACGCAACCAGGTAATGTCTCACACCTGAGGCCAAAAAAGAATTTCAGTTTAACCTAACATGCATGTTTTAGACACACATGCAAAGAGTTAACAGGTGACTAAAAGTTGCCCCATATGTGTGTGCATGATTGTATGTCTCTGTGTTGACCCTGTGACGAACTGTCCAGGGTGACTCCACATCTTATGTCCACCGTTGGGACACTACCACCCACCATGAACGTAAAAATATTTAACATGTACAGATAATAAGTAGAATGTTTTAACATTTAAAATAATGCAAATGTGGTAATTGTTAAAGATGGTCTAAAGTAATAAATTAGGAATTACAGCATAAAACATAAGAGTTCATGTTGGTTCCAGTGCATAAATACCTGATGTTCGAATCCCACGTTCTTGGCAAAAAAACTGAGTTTTCTTCAATGAGATGCACTGATGGTTTTAAGTCTCCTGCAACAGCAAAACGTTTGAATGAAATACATTTATTTAGTCTTTTAATTTATAATTAAAGAACTAAACCTCAAACACAGACTGACTGAATCTAGATTTTATTATCTAATCATTAATAATGTCCACCCCCCCACCCCAGTTCTTACAGTTTTATTCATCTGAGTATTCAGCTGAGGAGAGTTTTAGTGCACAAATAATGTGCTTCAGTCATTTTTAAGGTAAGACTAAACCTAAAAAGTGGCTTTCCATGGAGCGCACAGTTTTGAAATCATTATTTTTTGTTGACTTCAAAATGTGTTGAGTATCATACGAGTATCATTCAAGACCTGAGGCTGTTTAAGAAAAGTTAAAGGAAACAGATTTGTCAGAAGAGCAAAACAATAAGATTTTTTTTGATTACATTCCCAAAAACGTCCATTTTCAGCCAGCTATTTAAGAAGATGGGTAACTTAAAAAAAAAAAAAAAGTAAGTTTATGAATCACTAATGCCATAAAGACAAAACAGTAATAATTTTGAACTACTTGCTTTGAATTTTTCCTGTAGCCTTAAAAAATAAATAAAAATAAAACATGTACATTACCTTCATCCGGAAGTTTGAATGGAGAAAAATATGTCTCTGTGTCTCTATGGTAAGCGATACGAGGTGATACTGGACTTTTTATATAAAACCTGGAGAGGAGTGTAGATTCATGATTATTCAACTCTGAGTCATAAAAAGGTGTGATAATGGTTCCTCGGAATCATGAATTTGATTGAAAACCTGAAGCGACTTTATGACTCAATGAGTTATAGATTTTACATCCGTTGAGTACTTTGATTAATTAATAAATGTCCAATGGTTCATGGAACAGCTTCTGTAGCCGAGGACCAGACCACCAGGGTCCCCGCCCTCGGCCACCACATGTCCCACTGGGAGGAGACCCAGAGGAAGACCCAGGACACGCTGGAGGGACTATGTTTCTCGGCGGACCTGGGAACGCCTTGGGATTCCCCTGGAGGAGCTGCTCCAAGTGACTGGGAAGAGGGAAGTCTGGGCCTCCCTGCTTAGGCTACTACCCGTGCAATGGAATGGATGGATGGATGGATGGATGGATGGATGGATGGATGGTTCATGGAACAGTTTTCCTAAAGACAGATTTAATTGACTGGAACATTGAATGCAAAAGTTTTAAACAAATATTTCTGTTAAGTAGCATGTGGAATTTGTGTTGAGTATGACTCTACTACCACACCAAATTGAAGCTCAGTATCTGTCCAGTTGGTTAAGATATAGCCATTCACATATTTGATGATATGTATTAGATGTGGCGACCATCAAGTATCTGATTCCAGGTAAAAAGATTAAACTTTCTGAACTGAAACACACCCAACGTCATAAGGACTTTAAAATATTGACATGTCCTTGATTTTCAGCTGAAGCTGTGATAAGAGAAAGTACAGTTTTACTTTAACTTCTCACTACCTTTGAAACCAAAGAGTAGCTAATTTAATTATTAATCTGAATATTGTACTTTTATCTCGTCAGAGCCCACAGACATGCTTTGTTTCAAAAATATGTTAATTCTATAACCTGGGAGTTTTTTTTCTACCCTACAATCTGCATTGTTGTCACTACGCTGCAGTATTTAAGTTTGGGTTGCTTAGATAAAACCTTTTAAATTTTAATGTGATGGAAATATGTATTGATCTGCCTCCTGGGCGGCACGGTGGCACACTAAAGTTAAGTACAAGTTATCTATGATTGACTGAATTATAGCTGTTTAGAGTTTTAAAAGGTCAGTTGGTAGAGCTGCCACCTCTCAGCGTGAAGGTCGAAGGATTGATTCCCGGCCGGGGCCTTTCTGGGTGGAGTTTGCATGTTCTCTCTGTGCATGTGTGGGTTTTCTCTGGGTACTCTGGTTTCCTCCCACAGACCAAAAACATGCATGTTAGGCTGATTGGTAATTCTACATTTTCTCTAGGTGTTTAGTGAGAGAGTGAATGGTTGTTTGTCTTGTTTGTCTCCATGTGTCCCTGTGATGGACTGGGTGGGTGTCCAGGGTGTACCCTGCCTCTCGCACAGTGACTGCTGGATATGGGCACCAGCGACTAGGCATGTTGCAATAAACAATAAATCAATTATTTACATGATAAATTAAAATTATTGACCCCATTTTCATTTATCCACTTTATCATTTCTTCCTCTCTATTTACTGAATACAACAGACAAAAGGTGTACTCCGGTGTACTTCACTGACTCCCCCCTTTCTCTTTAACGTCCAAAATCGTGTTTTTGTATAGTTAAAAGCAGCTAGCTGAGAAGCTAAGCTGCGAGCTAAGCTAGCAGGCTGACCTTGAGAAAAACCTATGTCTTGTCGTAGCTCCAAAATTCATGGTTGGAACCTGAAAGTTATGCACCATAACTCATGTTCCCTGAAGGAAGGGAACGGGGTGCAACATATGACTATGGGAATTGCGCCGCCGCGTGGTTCACCTGAAGTAATGCATTCACGCCTTTTAAGGCAGGTGGGCATCAGCAATGAGGCCCCGCCCTCTTTGTATAAAAGGGACTGACGCCCAGCCTTCATCCTCCAAGTGCACTTCACCGAGCTTAGGCATTTGAAAGGGCAAACATATGTTGCACCTCGTTCCCTTCCTTCAGTGAACATGAGTTATGGTGCATAACTTTCAGTTCCCTTATCAGTCAGGTTCACTCAGTGCAACATATGACTATGGGAACGTATTTCATTCATACCCTGAAAATGCTCTGGAAATGCATGCTTGTGAGAACTTATGCCTTTTTACTGCAGGCATTTTGGCTGTGCTCTACTCTGTGGTATAGGAAAGCCTGAGTGACATCATATGCTGTGACATCCAAACTGTAGTGTTTTGCAAACGTGTTTGTAGATGTCCAGTTTGCGGCAGCACATATGTCTGTCACTGGCACGCCCGTGAAAAGGGCCCATGAGGCTGCCAGTTCTCGCGTGGAATGAGCATGTAGCCCAGAGGGCACCTGCTGACCTTTGCTGCTGTACGCCCTTTTTATGGCCTCAGTCACCCAGTGTGAGAGGCGTTGTTTTGACAGGGCTCTGCCAGCAGCTGGATTAGCAAAACACACAAACAGCTGGTTTGTTTTTCTCCAACTGACAGTTTTTTCAGGGGAGTAGGGAACGTTGGATTTAGAATTGGAACCTTTGGAACATATGCGGGGTTTGGACGCAGGGTGAACTTTGACCCATCAGGGGCAAACCTGGTACACATTGGGTGCACAGATAAATAATAATGAATTCAATTTATAACGCACTTTTCATTAGTGAAAATCTCAAAGTGTTACACACATTGAATGCTACACATATTCATACACCGGTAGCGGAAGACTACCATGCAAGGTGCTTTCCAGTCCTACCGGGAGAAACTCGGGGTTAAGTGTCTTGCCCAAGTACACAACGACACATGGTGTAGGGAACCGGGATTCGAACCGCCAACCTTCCGATCGGGGGACGATTGCCATTACCACTACGCCACGGCCGCCATGCCACCCCAGATAAAGCGTGGAGGTCACCCACACGTTTAGCTGAGCAAAGAGCTAAGAGCAAAGCAGTTTTATAAGATAATAAATCTATCTTAATGCTGCCAATAGGCTCAAATGGAGGCTCACACAGAGCGTCCAGGACTAACTGGAGGTCCCAATCTGGGGCCAGAGTCCTGCTGGGGGGCTTTTTTCTGTGTACGTCCCTCATGAAACGTATCATGAGAGGGTGGGCACTGGGTGTTTTACCTCCCCAGCCTTCATGGCACGCTGAGATGGCTGACAGGAAGACTTTAATGGTGGAGAAGGAGCAACCCTTCTCCAACAGGTCTTGTAGAAAAGGTGAGGAGCTGGACCAGGTCACAGGAATATGAGATAATATTCCTCTCTAGACACCAGGCCTAAAAAACATGCCATTTACGAGCGTAGAGAGTCTGAGTTGACTGGGCTCTCGCTCCCTGTATTGTGTTTATAACATTACCGGGGAGGTCGGAGGCCATCAGCCGGTTCCTCTCAGTGGCCAGGTCCAAAGAAGCCATGGGCGTGGGTGAAGGAGCTGCCCGTGGGCCTGAGTCAGCAGGTCCCTGTGGGGGGGGGCAGCTGCCATGGTGTCCCCGATAACAGTGAGATCACTTCCGGGAACCATAGTTTGTGTGGCCACTTGGGAGCTAAGAGTATCAGGGAGAGAGCTCCCCTACGTACCCGTTCCAGTATCGCCTGAATCAGGGGGACGGGGGGAAACGCATAACTTAGCGCCCTTGCTGGCCAGTTGTGTGCCAGAGCGTCTGTTCCCAACGGTGAGTTTGTTTCCCTTATCAAATGATATAGGGCACAATGAGTACTGCTGCTGCAGGTGAACAGATCTATGGAGACCCGCCCGTATCGTGCCCAGATCTGGTCCACGATACGCGGGTTCAATCTCCACTCTGAGGAGAGCAAGGGCCCTCTGGAGATGGCATCTGCCCTGTGGTTTAGCTCGCCCGGAATGTGTGTCGCTCTCAGCGACAATATTCGAGAACTGCACCACGTGAGCAGCTTGTGTGTCAAGCTGAGGAGGGGTCGGGACCTTGTCCTTCCTTCTCTGTTGATGAAGGACACTGTTGTCCTGTTGTCCGATTTTATCAGGACATGTTGTTTTGTAATCAGCCCCTTTTTGTAAAAGTGCTTCATGGACAAAAACACAGCTTTCATTTCTAGGAAGTTGATGTGGAGCTTTGCCTCCTGCTATTTCCAGAGCCCTTGGGCATGCTGGTTTCTGCAAAGAGTCCCCCAACCTGTCTTCGAAGCGTCTGTGGTGATCAGTACTCGAGACAGTACTCTTCCCAGCGTGACGCCTGTTTTGAACACTGAAGAGGCCCTCCAGAGTTCCAGAGCCTTTATGCACTGTGGGCTGATCAGTATCCCCCTGCCCTCCTGAGGAAGGCGGGATACATTTGTTTGTTTAGCCATATCTGCAGGGGGCGCATTTTTAATAAGGCCTGATGCACGCAGACAATGGTTGTTGCTAGGAGACAGAGGAGACGCTGGCACAGTTTGAGTGACACTCTCTGGCCCAGCTGAAAACGTGCCAGGCAGAGGTGGATGGATGAAATCCAGGCCTCTGAGAGCCATGCTCTGTACAGAATGGAGTTGACCTGTACAACCAGAAATACGGTAATCTGGGACGGAATCAGATTGCTCTTCTGCAGGTTTATTACAAAACCGAGAGCCTCCAGGTGAGTCATCACCATCTGTGAGTGCTTCTGTGCCTGGTCTCTGTCGCTCCCGAGGATCAAAAGATCGTCTAGATAATTCAGAACTCTGACCCCTTGACCCCTCAGTGGAGTTAAGGCTGCATCCAGACATATTGTAAAACTGCATGGTGCAGTTTTTAATCCAAAAGGCATGGCCATAAATTCGAATGTTTTTCCTTCTAAGGCAAAACTGAGGTACTTTCTGTGTCATGCTAGGATGCTCACGTGGAAAAATGCATCTTTCAAATCGACGCTGCAAAAGTAATCTCCCGGTTTCACCGACTGGATTACCTGCCTCAGAGTGAGCATCCTGAATTTGTACGTTTTTATTCTTCTGTTCAGGCTCCTGAGATCCAGTATTGGCCTCAAGCCCTGGTCTTGTTTTGGCACGAGGAAGTACTTGCTGTAGTGACCCTTGTGTACACTGTGTTTTGGAACAACATTTATTAATCCTTTTTGAAGCATTGTAGTGATTTCTTCCCGTAGGACATGTGCACGGTCTGGGTTTATGTTTGACAGCAGCACCCCAGTGAAAGGGGGTGGTCGCTTGTGGAACTGTAGCTGGAGGCCCTGACTGACAGTTGACATGACCCACGTGTTTGGATGACACGCCCTCCAGGCCTGAGCGTATGCTCTGAGCCTGTGGAGCATGTGTATTCTGGGTTGTTTTTGTGTCGAGGGTGCGGGGAGGAGCAGTGACCCCCACCCAAACACCCTTCGACGAGCTGACCTGTCCACAAACAGACGCCGGGAAGTCTGCGTGTGGCAGACAGTCCCCTGATGTCCCGCTAAGGCTCATTGTCTTGCCTGACACCTTGTTTTTCACGAGGGAGGAAGGGAAATTCCCTTCTTCCTTTATTGAGACTGCATGTTTTCATAAAAATGGTGCTATGGTGTTGTTGTTGTTGTTGTTGCAGTACGAAGGAAATTTCTCTGTACGCTCAGGGTAGGGAGCGAGCTCACCTCCAGTAGAGCGATGCAGTCACAGAGAGAGTCCAACGAAGTTCAGGTGTAAGCGTAGCCTGGTTAAAACCAGACCCTTGTCCTTCACTTCGCTTCGTACTAGGGTCTGGGACTTCTCCCATAGACAACGATTTCTCCGGTAGATTTTTGACCGGACCAATCAGAGAACAGAAGGCGGAGTTTTGAACGACGTCGACTGACGTCGTCAGTTAAAATGGCTGCCGCCACGAAGGAATTTTCAAGAAAACAAGGTAAAAAACTATTATTTCTTTGCTGAGAAAAAATACATTTCTTAGCTGACGTTATATCAGAAGTGTTCCTGAGCTTAACAGTTCCTAAATCAATTCACGAAATGGTCAAATCTGCTGGATTTAAATTGTTTCGGTTTGACATTTTCCAAACAGCCTCGGGTGCGCTACGAAAATAAATTATAAAAAAATCGAATTTTATCTCAAATGTTTCATCCAGGCCAACAGTCAGTAAATTAGAGCCATATAATTACACACTGGTAGCAGAAAAAATATCCACCGAGTGGTTTCTGAGCTATTTATTTATTTAGCCTGGACCTCGCCAGGCTAAACTAAAAACTCTGCCTTCTGTTCTCTGATTAGTCCGATCAAAAATCTACAGGAAAAATCCTTGTCTATGGGAGAAGTCCCAGACCCTAGTACGAAGCGAAGTGAAGGACAAGGGTCTGGTTTTAACCAGGCTAGTGTAAGCGAGGTGAAGGGCATAAAGAAGATGAAGGCTAGGCATCAGTCCCTTAATGCAAAGAGGGCGGGGCCTCATTGCTGACGCCCACCTGCCTTAAAAGGCGTGAATTAATTCAGATGAACCGCGAGGCGGCGCAATTCCCATAGTCATTTGTTGCACTGAGTGAACCTGACTGATATGGGAACCGTACCTTTGTGTAAAACGTTGTTTTTCCTCTGAAAAAAATAATTAATTATACTCCGGGAGTATGGGGTTACCAGGCCCTTTGATATGGGCTGTTAGGTCCCTGTACGACCGGTGTCAGAGCTTCGTCCGCATTGCCGGCAGTAAGTCAGGCTCGTTTCCAGTGAGAGTTGGACTCCGCCAAGGTTGCCCTTTGTCACCGATTCTGTTCATAACTTTTATGGACAGAATTTCTAGGCGCAGCCAAGGTGTTGAGAGGATCCGTTTTGGTGGCCTTAGAATCGCTTCTCTGTTTTTTGCAGATGATGTGGTCCTATTGGCTTCATCAGATCGTGATCTACAGCTTTCGCTGGAGCGGTTTGCAGCCGAGTGTGATGCGGCCGGGATGAGGATCAGTTCCTCCAAATCCGAGGCCATGGTCTTGAGCCGGAAAAGGGTAGCATGCCCTCTCCGGGTCGGGGAGGAGGTCCTGCCCCAAGTGGAGGAGTTTAAGTATCTCGGGGTCTTGTTCACGAATGAGGGAAAACTGGAGCGTGAGATCGATAGGCGGATAGGTGCAGCATCCGAAGTGAAGCGGGCGCTGTACCGGTCTGTCGTGGTGAAGAGAGAGCTGAGTCAAAAGACAAAGCTCTCAATTTACAGATCGATCTACGTTCCTATCCTCATAGCTTTGGGTTGTGACCGAAAGAACGAGATCTCGGATACAAGCGGCTGAAATGAGTTTTCTCCGCAGGGTGTCTGGACTCTCCCTTAGAGATAGGGTGAGAAGCTCAGTCATCCGGGAGGGACTCGGAGTAGAGCCGCTGCTTCTCCACATCGAGAGGAGCCAGTTGAGGTGGCTCGGGCATCTGGTTAGGATGCCTCCTGGACGCCTCCCTGGTGAGGTGTTCCGGGCATGTCCCACCGGGAGGAGACCCAGAGGAAGACCCAGGACACGCTGGAGGGACTATGTTTCTCGGCTGGCCTGGGAACGCCTTGGGATTCCCCCAGAGGAGCTGCTCCAAGTGGCTGGGGAGAGGGAAGTCTGGGCCTCCCTACTTAGGCTGCTACCCCCGTGACCCGACCCCGGATAAGCGGAAGAAAATGGATGGATGGATGGAAAAATAATTAAGAACTTGTTTACTGATTTTGTTTAAAAGCTTTGTGGGACAATTCTATGTTAAAGAGCTCAAACAACATTGAGCATTTGCCATTTTGAGAACCGAATAAAGGAAGAAGAGACAGCCCACGTCACGTCAAGGGGCCTCCCTTCCATTTTTCTAAGAGACGCACTGCTCGCTCCCTCACTATCCATCCTTTGGTTCAAACTGTCGTATACTGCCATCCGGTGGTCAAAAATAGGTACTACATGCAAAACAAATTAACTGATATTTTTCCTTTAATTTGACAATAATTACTTTATTAAAGTCCAATCAAATGTAATGCATAAATTCTTTTTAACTTCCATTGCATCACATCTTTTCAACAACTAAAAAACAACAACGAAAAATCCTGGCCAAGTTTCATAAAATTATTATTTAAACAGACTGATGCATTGAGAATCATCCATCCATTATCGCAAAAAACGGTTAAATCAAGTCATCTAGACATGTGTCTTTTTTGGGAGAAACATTTCGTCTATCATCCGAAAGACTTCATCAGTCTGAGGCCTGCCAACCCAGATCTGTCTTATAAATAGCAGCTCCTTGATGTGTTTCAAGCCAGACCTCTGTGGAGTACAAAGAAACTGGCTTTACACATGCAAAAAGAGGACGATCCATCCAAAACAAGCTCGAAACACATCAAGGAGGTGCTATTTATAAGACAGACCTTGGTGGCAGGCCTCAGACTGATGAAGTCTTTCGGATGAAAGACAAAACGTTTCTCCCTTAACGAAACTTGTCCAGATTACATGATTTAAGCCTTTTTGTGATTTTTCTGGATGATTGAGCTGTAAAACTTTTTTTGTTTGTTTTTAATTTTATCCATCCATTATCTTTTACCTGCTTCTTTCTTTTTGGGTCGCAGGGGTCACTGGTGCCCATATTTAGCTATGACTGTGCGAGAGGCAGGGGTCTCCAGTCCTTCACAGGGACACATAGAAAATCAAAAATAGCAAATACGGTAAGCAGAATGTACATGTTTGGTCTTCTAAGGTGCTTTGAGGGTTAATGTTGTGATTCATTTCCAGAGAATCCTTGAGCAATATTATTCACCTTCCACTTCCTTGAGTTTCTGCTGACAGCTTTGGGCCAGGTTCAGTTCTGATTAATCTGAGCAGAGATGGGGTGGGACGAGGGCCCTTGACGGTTTATATCATTTCAGGAAGTTGGAACGTAACCTGATCGTCAGTGAATCCGTTTTTTTTCTACAATACTTTTTTGTTTTTTTAGATTTATGTCAGCTTTCATGTAAAATAAAAGTATTCTTTGAAGGAGTGCATATCGCTGCAGCAACTCTCTCGGCTACTACCACAACAAATTACAGCTCAATATATATAAAATCCACAGGGTTCTAGTTTCGTTTAATTTATTTTTTCTTCTTTTTAAAGGTAAATTATCTGAATGTTTTTCTTTAATTTGACAATAATTACTTTATTAAAGTCCAATCAAATGTAATGCATACATTTTTTTTTACTTCCACTGCATCACATCTTTTCAACAACTCAAAAAACAACAACAACAAAAAATCCTGGCCAAGTATCATAAAATTATTATTTATACTGACTGACGCATTGAGAATCATCCATCCATTATCGCAAAAAACGGTTAAATCATGTCATCTAGACATGTGTCTTTTTTGGGAGAAACATTTCATCTATCATCCAAAAGACTTCATCAGTCTGAGGTCTGTCAACCCAGATCTGTCTTATAAATAGCAGCTCCTTGATGTGTTTCAAGCCAGACCTCTGTGGAATACAAAGAAACTGGCTTTACACAAGCAAAAAGAGGACGATCCATCCAAAACAAGCTCGAAACACATCAAGGAGTTGCTATTTATAAAACAGACCTTGGTGGCAGGCCTCAGACTGATGAAGTCTTTCGGATGAAAGACAAAACCTTTCTCCCTTAAAGAAACTTGTCCAGATTACATGATTTAAGCCTTTTTGTGATTTATCTGGATGATTGAGCTGTAAAACTTTTTTTTGTTTGTTTTTAATTTCATCCATCCATTATCTTTTACCTGCTTCTTTCTTTTTGGGTCGCAGGGGTCACTGGCCCCCATATTTAGCTATGACTGTGCGAGAGGCAGGGGACACACTGGGCAGGTCTCCAGTCCTTCACAGGGATACATAGAGAATCAAAAAAAGCAAATACGGTAAGGAGAATGTACATGTTTGGTCCTCTAAGGTGCTTTGAGGGTTAATGTTTTGATTCATTTCCAGAGAATCCTTGAGCAATATTATTCACCTTCCACTTCCTTGAGATTCTGCTGACAGCTTTGGGCCAGGTTCAGTTCTAATTAATCTGAACTGAGATGGGGTGGGAGGAGGGCCCTTGACGGTTTATATCATTTCAGGAAGTTGGAACGTAACCTGATTGTCAGTGAATCCGTTTTTTTTTTCTACAATACTTTTTTTTTTTTAGATTTATGTCAGCTTTCATGTAAAATAAAAGTATTCTTTGAAGGAGTGCATATCGCTGCAGCTACTCTCTCGGCTACTACCACAACAAATTACTGCTCAATATTTATAAAATCCACAGGGTTCTAGTTTTATTTTATTTTATTTTTTCTTCTTTTTAAAGGTAAATTATCAGACATTTTTTCTTAATTTGACAATAATTACTTTATTAAAGTCCAATCAAATGTAATGCATACATTTTTTTTTAACTTCCACTGCATCACATCTTTTCAACAACTCAAAAAACAACAACAACAAAAAATCCTGGCCAAGTATCATAAAATTATTATTTATACTGACTGACGCATTGAGAATCATCCATCCATTATCGCAAAAAACGGTTAAATCATGTCATCTAGACATGTGTCTTTTTTGGGAGAAACATTTCATCTATCATCCAAAAGACTTCATCAGTCTGAGGTCTGTCAACCCAGATCTGTCTTATAAATAGCAGCTCCTTGATGTGTTTCAAGCCAGACCTCTGTGGAATACAAAGAAACTGGCTTTACACAAGCAAAAAGAGGACGATCCATCCAAAACAAGCTCGAAACACATCAAGGAGTTGCTATTTATAAAACAGACCTTGGTGGCAGGCCTCAGACTGATGAAGTCTTTCGGATGAAAGACAAAACCTTTCTCCCTTAAAGAAACTTGTCCAGATTACATGATTTAAGCCTTTTTGTGATTTATCTGGATGATTGAGCTGTAAAACTTTTTTTTGTTTGTTTTTAATTTCATCCATCCATTATCTTTTACCTGCTTCTTTCTTTTTGGGTCGCAGGGGTCACTGGCCCCCATATTTAGCTATGACTGTGCGAGAGGCAGGGGACACACTGGGCAGGTCTCCAGTCCTTCACAGGGATACATAGAGAATCAAAAAAAGCAAATACGGTAAGGAGAATGTACATGTTTGGTCCTCTAAGGTGCTTTGAGGGTTAATGTTTTGATTCATTTCCAGAGAATCCTTGAGCAATATTATTCACCTTCCACTTCCTTGAGATTCTGCTGACAGCTTTGGGCCAGGTTCAGTTCTAATTAATCTGAACTGAGATGGGGTGGGAGGAGGGCCCTTGACGGTTTATATCATTTCAGGAAGTTGGAACGTAACCTGATTGTCAGTGAATCCGTTTTTTTTTTCTACAATACTTTTTTTTTTTTAGATTTATGTCAGCTTTCATGTAAAATAAAAGTATTCTTTGAAGGAGTTCATATCGCTGCAGCTACTCTCTCGGCTACTACCACAACAAATTACTGCTCAATATTTATAAAATCCACAGGGTTCTAGTTTTATTTTATTTTATTTTTTCTTCTTTTTAAAGGTAAATTATCAGACATTTTTTCTTAATTTGACAATAATTACTTTATTAAAGTCCAATCAAATGTAATGCATACTTTTTCTTTTAACTTCCACTGCGTCACATCTTTTCAACAACTTAAAAAACAACAACAACGAAAAATCCTGGCCAAGTTTCATAAAATTATTATTTATACAGACTGACGCATTGAGAATCATTCATCCATTATTGCAAAACACAGTTAAATCATGTCATCTAGACATGTGTCTTTTTTGGGAGAAACATTTCGTCTATCATCCAAAAGACTTCATCAGTCTGAGGCCTGCCATCCCAGATCTGTCTTATAAATAGCAGCTCCTTTATGTGTTTCAAGCCAGACCTCTGTGGAGTACAAAGAAACTGGCTATACACATGCAAAAAGAGGATCATCCATCCAAAACAAGCTCGAAACACATCAAGGAGGTGCTATTTATAAGACAGACCTTGGTGGCAGGCCTCAGACTGATGAAGTCTTTCGGATGAAAGACAAAACGTTTCTCCCTTAAAGAAACTTGTCCAGATTACATGATTTAAGCCTTTATGTGATTTATCTGGATGATTGAGCTGTAAAAATTGTTTTTGTTTGTTTTTAATTTTATCCATCCATTATCTTTTACCTGCTTCTTTCTTTTTGGGTCGCAGGGGTCACTGGTGCCCATATTTAGCTATGACTGTGCGAGAGGCAGGGGTCTCCAGTCCTTCACAGGGACACATAGAGAATCAAAAATAGCAATCAGGGTAAGCAGAATGTACATGTTTGGTCTTCTAAGGTGCTTTGAGGGTTAATGTTGTGATTCATTTCCAAAGAATCCTTGAGGAATATTATTCACCTTCCACTTCCTTGTGTTTCTGCTGACAGCTGTGGGCCAGGTTCAGTTCTGATTAATCTGAGTAGAGATGGGGGGGCTTGACGGTTTCTATTATTTCAGGAGGTTGGAATGTCACATGATCGTAAGTGAATCCGTTTTATTTTATACAATACTTTTTTGTTTTTTTAGATTTGTCAGCTTTCATGTAAAATAAAAGTATTCTTTGAAGGAGTGCATATCGCTGCAGCAACTCTCTCGGCTACTACCACAACAAATTACAGCTCAATATTTATAAAATCCACAGGGTTCTAGTTTTATTTAATTTATTTTTTCTTCCTTTTAAAGGTAAATTACTAGACATTTTTTCTTTAATTTGACAATAATTACTTTATTAAAATCCAATCAAATGTAATGCATAATTTTTTTTACTTCCACTGCATCACATCTTTTCAACAACTTTTAAAAAAAAACAACGAAAAATCCAGGCCAAGTTTCATAAATTATTATTTAAACAGACTGACGCATTGAGAGTCATCCATCCATTATCGCAAAAAACGGTTAAATCATGTCATCTAGACATGTGTCTTTTTTGGGAGAAACATTTTGTCTATCATCCGAAAGACTTCATCAGCAAAATCAAAAGTGTTAGATTTACAGTGTTGGTGTTATCTGTTAAAAATCTGTTGTCAATTCAACACTTCTTTGGTCTAGATTAACAATATGAGTGTTAGTTTCCCAAAAGAGTTGTTGTTATTCTGAGGAGTTAAATTTAAGCGAATCTGTTAGGTGTTCTTTTTAAATTCAACGCCTGACAAGAGTTAGTCCCAGTACCAGTAGGTGGCGGTAATGCGACCTCAACGTTTTTTGCCAACCGCCAAGAAAACCTCATCAAGAAGAAGAAGAAGTCACTCCCAGAATTCAATGCGTCTGTGACGTGTTTTTTCAAAACCGGGAGCTAAAGTCTGGAGCTAAATCGTGACGAAGTACCGTAAGTTTTTGCATGTATATTTTTTATGACCGCATTAATTTTTCCTTTTCGCAATATACATGGTGTGCTTAACGTTGCGTTTGGATATCATGGTAAAAATTTAAAAAATGCAATGTTTGCGAGAGGCTAAGCTAGCTGGGGTTTTAGCTAAAAGAGAGGCTAAAGGTAGCTAACTGTCATAACACGAGGTGTCCTGCTAACCAAACATTAAAACTCAGAAAAATCTGACGGACATCTGAGTTAACATGTTTAGCTGTCATGTCGTTCTCCCATGTTGCTGCTGGAAGGTTCCTAGAGAAATAGCACACGGAGTCTTGCTCTAAACTCCAAGCTTTTTATGAACATGAGCCATTTATTAGTTGTTTTTATTTGTTTACTTTAACTGTTGGGATAACAAAAATTAAATTAAACTTGTTAGTGGAGCCAGCGCCATAGAGCTCCACTCAGCGCAGTGCAGAGACAAATTAAAAGTAATTCTTGAACTTGATGCCTTTATTAAACGCATCACAACAGAGTGAACAGACACGAACTACCACACATGTATCATCTCTTCATCTAAATCCTCATCCTCATCTTTTCTACCCTTTTTGTCTTCATCTCTTATCCTGCAGCTCCACCTGTGATGTGAGCAACAAGGCAACACAACACACCTCTGGCGCTGAGTGGAGCAACAGGGTTGCATACTTCATCAGATAATGGGTAATTAGGTGTTCAATGCCATGAGTTTTTATAACAGGGAACCTTACTGTTAGGGTGACAACCAAGAAGTCAGCAGGTGAGGTTCAGCGTAGTTGGGGAAGAAGATCATAAATGAATATTTGTAACTAATTATGTTTTTGCACTTATACATTTTTTCAACTGTTCCCAGTTGTGCTTCAACATGATTTATCATCTACTTCGTTGGAGTCAACCATGTCAGAAAGCTCATCTGTGTCCGTTTCTGGAGACTCCTTGCTAGCATCCTCTTGATTCATCTGGTTCCACAGTGATTGTTCACACAAATGGAGGGACGACAACACATGCTGAACGAGAAGCAGCTAAAGAGGTGTGCAGCTTTTGTAACAAATTATGTAAAATATTACGTACAAAAATATTTTGCTGTTAAACTGATGATGATGAATATTGATGGAAATTCTGACTTTGTCATGTTTAATCTTATAGATGGTGAGAAATGCTCTCCAGGCTAAACCTGGTGAACAAGTTATTTTGGATGAACATGATGAACTGAGAACATTGATGGCACAAGATAAAGGTAAGTCTGGTTAATTTGGCTCTCTTCTCTTTTAAATATGAGTTGTGTATTATCTGAATGTATTATCTGAATGTGTCTGTTATTTTCCCCCTAGGCTGGGACTGTTGACCTGTCACGCATTCTGCTGTAGCTTCAACTTCTTCCACCTACCTCAACATGGACTGTACATTCACATAAAACATGCTAAATCTTACCTTTATCACATTTTATCTGCTCCTTTTCAAGTTGAAGATTTACAAAGGCCACAGGAAGAGTGCAAAAATCAGCTCATGTCAAGCTGTGGACCATGTTGTGAGATCTTTACAGGTATGCAAATCGTACTGTATTTTATTCAGTTATTCAGATCTTGTGCTGAAGCATTTTCTTATTGACTTTGTTCGCTATTTCAGGGTTTCTGCAGGTTTCAACAACTCAAATTTAAGACTTTTTTTTAAAAACCAGTATGAATCAAATTTAAGACCTATTCACAACGTATGTACACGACAGAAATGTACAGAAGAAATGCATAATTACTAAATTACTTGAAAAGTAACTTTATTCAAAAAACGAAACAAACACATTTTATATGCAGTGTTGTTGATAATGGAGAACAAAAACATCTAGCCATGAGGTTGAAGATGCTTGTATGTGGACTACATAAATCTGAGCTCCTCTCCCTTAGCAAGAATCTCCTCCATAGGCATATATTTCTAAATTATCACACTAACCTTTATGACGGATTCTGCACCCAACCTGATGTCAATGTCTTTGGTTGGAGCCAGTTCTTCTTTTCAGCTACATCCAGTTTGATGAGCTGCAGTGTGGAGATATCTTGGAGGACCTCTCTCTTAATGAAGCGTCTGAGTAGACTAACAAAAGAAAATGTAATTACCATGAATTATAAAAAATTCAAGCATAATCAATACTGAGTCCTCAAACAACAACTTATGTCAACACACACATTTATAAGTTAGTACTACCGGGTAATATACTTATAAAACACATTTACAGAAATATATAGCCTAAACAGGTTTATCAAATTTGCATCTGAAAACTAAAGCTGTCATATAAACATGTTTGTTAAAATAAAATGTTTACTTACTTTTACATGCTTCATTAAGTTATTAGCTGTTGAATGCCCCATGAACTGGGATCCCAGGTATCTGGACTGTACCTGTCCCTCCTCCCAAAAACGAAGGTGTAGGTCCAGCTGCTTGGTTTTGGTGGTTCGATTCAGGCTTTCATCGAACATGAGCACAAACGGTCCAGTCACTTTGGAAATTAGTTCTCTTTTTATAAAGTCTGCTAGTCCAAAGCGGGTTATGTATGCAGTTTTATCTTTTCCACACTTAAATGATTTGGCGATGTCAGAGTCAGAGTCTGGAAACATAGTTTGAAACAAGTCTCCAATGTCTTCATTTGCGCTGTATGAGTGATGTTATCACGCGGAGAATCCAGAGAACCTCTGCTCGTAATGTAGCCTCTGACCCGAAGACAACACGAAGTTCGCTAACAGGAGCTGCTGAGCCGTTGTCTCTCCGAGGCAGAGTAGATGAACCAGTGCTAGAGCTGGAGCAGCAGAACTGGCTAATAGCAGTCGTCTGTATCAAGCCTTTCACAGCGCTAACGTGCTAACATGCTAACGTTCCGAGTTTAACGTTTCTTTTACATAAGCAGCAGTAGGCCTCAAAGTCGCTGTTTGGTGACCGCTTTAACCAAACCTTAAACTCGTCCCTCTCAAGCCAAGTGTTGTTAAATTCGCATTCCCCCATGTTAGCAACAGCACGCCGTCTTCTTCTGCTGTTGTTATTGATGTCGTCGCCTTGGACTTTCACGAAAACTGATTGGCTGCAATACGTCACATGTTTGTCCCGTAGGATTATTATTATTTTTTGAGCGCTTGAGGCAGGATTACGACGCGCACGAAATTAAGACCTATTAAAAAAATTAAGACTTCAACACAATAATTCAGAAAATTTAAGACTTTTTTTTAGGCCTAAAATCGATATTTTTACATTTTAGACTTTTTAAGACCCCGCGGAAACCCTGCGTCAGAGTCAGAGTGTCTTTATTGTCATTTGCACCGCATGTGGTACATGTGATGAAAACGAGATTATGTACACAGGGTCCCAGTTACAGTATTTGAATGTAGCTGTTCTATATTTAGTGTATTACTAGTTAATGTTTTTCTTAGTTAATTCTAGATGTTATTACTGTTTTTCTCTTGCATTTGTTGTTGGATGTAACTGGGACCCCGTGTACATAATCTCGTTTTCATCACATGTACCACATGCGGTGCAAATGACAATAATAAAGACTCTCTCTCTCTATATTTCATGATTTTTATTATTTCTCTTTACATTTTGTCAAGGATGGAAGCCAGTGTCGAAACCTTCCTTGGTGGTGTGGAACCAGGACAGCCCTTCCTCCTGTGTGTTGGAGAAAACGAGCAACATCCAAAGATACTACATCATCATTGATCACAAGACCATCCCCTGCAAGGCACAGCACTCTTGGGGTGCATCTTGTTCATTTCCATAGAGACACTGCTTGGACTAATACTGCGGACAATGTGGACACTCAGAATGTTGCTTCAACTTCTTCCACCTACCTCCAAAGGCCACAGGAGGAGTGCAAAAATCAGCTCATGTCAAGCTGTGGACCATGTTGTGAGATCTTTACAGGTATGCAAATCGTACTGTATTTTATTCAGTTATTCAGATCTTGTGCTGAAGCATTTTCTTATTGGCTTTGTTAGCTATTTGAATGTAGCTGTTCTATATTACATGATTTTTATTATTTCTCTTTACATTTTGTCAAAGATGGGAGCCAGTGTCGAAACCTTCCTTGGTGGTGTGGAACCAGGACAGCCCTTCCTCCTGTGTGTTGGAGAAAACGAGCAACATCCAAAGATACTACATCATCATTGATCACAAGACCATCCCCTGCAAGGCACAGAACTCTTGGGGTGCATCTTGTTCATTTCCATAGAGACACTGCTTGGACTATCTGCGGACAATGTGGACACTCAGAATGAAGTTAGTGAGCCGTCTACTTCACAGGCGGCCAGTACAAACTTTCCTGCAAGTACTCCACCTTCTACCAATAATATATTGAACGGGTGTGCTTCTGTTGTTGCACAGTTGCAAACATCTGGTGTTGCTGATTGTTCAAGCAATAGTGGGTTCCATGGAGGAACTTGTTAATGACATTCATTGGGGTAAGAGAGGCAGTTCTCATCTGTACTTGAGAAATTCAAACTTGGTTGTATATTTTGAGGAACCTCCCCCCAAAATATTATTCTGTGTTGATGAATATACAAGTGAGTCTTTTTCACTCACAAGACCTGAAAACTCATGGCTCTGATGACATCCTAAAGCCACTTGTTGATTATCTTAAAATGTTTGAAACTCAAGGAATTGAGGTGCCTTTCTCAGACTCACCATTGCTTGGTTCTGTTATACAAGTAACGGGTGACAACCTTGGTTGTGTTAGCCTGATGCATGCTCAATAATCCAGGTAGAAAAATCTAAAAAAGCTAAGTCTGGTCATCTGGACATTCAAAAAACAAAACAAAAAAAAAAAAAATGTAGACACATTTCGTCTTTCGTCCGAAAGACTTCCTCAGTCTGAGAAGCTGTATTCAGCTCAGTCTTATAAATAGCACCCTCTCACAGTGGATCAACCAGTTGGCTGATGACAGTTGAAACCAGCTGCTCACATGATCAAGGAGGACCATCAGCCTAACGATGGATCGTTAGCACCCTGATGGTTGTTTGCTATTCACAGAGGGCTGAGTGATACTAGCAATAACAGCATTGTAAGAGGGGGACAGTTGAACCCGGAGGCCTCCACCTCTGTTTAATGATGGACGGTTTCTTTTCACAAAGATGGCCTCCTTTACTCCTCTCTCAAACCATCGTTCCTCTCTATCAAGGATGTGAACATCTTCATCCCTGAAAGAGTGACCTCTGACCTGGAGATGAGTGTAGACCACAGAGTCCTGACCTGATGATGTTGATCTTCTGTGCTGGGCCATCCTTTTGGCCAGTGGCTGTTTAGTTTCCCCAATGTAAGACTGATCACAGCCCTCCTGGCACTGAACAGCATACACAATATTACTCTCTCTGTGCCGGGGGACTGAATCTTTGGGATGAACCAGTCTTTACCGTAATGTATTTTGGGGTTTAAAAGCCACTGCGACGTTGTGTTTAGAACAGTGGCTTTTAACTGTCCCCCTCTTACAATGCTGTTGTTGCTAGTATCACTCAGCCCCTTGTGAATAGCAAACAACCATCAGGGTGCTAACGATCCGTCGTTAGGTTGATGGTCCTCCTTGATCATTCGAGCAGCTGGTTTTGGCTGTCATCAGCCAACTGGTTGATCCACTGTGAGGGTGCTATTTATAAGACTGAGTTGAAACAGCATCTCAGACTGAAGAAGTCTTTCAGACGAAAGACGAAACGTCTATTTTATTTTGCTTTGTTTTGCTTTGTTTTTTGAATGTCCAGAGGACCAGACTTAGCTTTTTTTTTTTAAAGATCAGATTGGTATGTTTGTTTGTACTGAACAGAAATTCCTATTTTCAGAAAAGTCACTAACATCTTTGTACATGATGACCAAGCTTTCATTTTGACTTGCAGAGTGGCTACACTTTATTTGATTATCATTTTAATGCATACTGTATCAATGAGAGAGCAGATTCATTTTCCGTTTTTCCAGTTAAGGACTTGCTTTATTACAGACCCTATGACAAGCAGTTTTCTAATGAGATGTGTGAAAAACATATATTGTGCCACATTTTATTTGACTTTTGTTGTTGCAAACCCATGTTTTATATAGTGCTTGTTTAAAATAAAAGTAGATTCTAAAATTGCAACTTGTGTGGTTTTCATAACTTTAAGATTTTGGAAGTTTGGAAGTGAATTTGTGAATTATTAATGGCATTGACAACCAGTAGTATTTTAAAAATTCATTTAACACTTTCCATCGAGTTAATATATTTTGAACATTATTCAGTGTTAAATTAACACATAGATTGAGTTAAATTTCAACACTACAATGTAGTGTTAGGTAAATTCAACACTGACTTGTGTTAAATTTCAACTCCCTAGAGTGTTGTTTTAACACTACAACGTTTAACACTTTTAAAAGTGTTATTTTAACTCAATCTAGGGTGGACCTATATAGACACTTCGAAAGTGTTAAATTTAACTCTATAGGAGTTGAATTAACACTTCCGAATTTGCTGTGTGGGAACATCTCTTGTCTCCTAACATCCCATGAACTGACACATTTTAATATTGCAGCAAGAATTTATTGTTCAAGTTCAGAAGAATTTTTTATTTTTTTTTTGTCCAGTCTGTCTCTTTTGGGAGAGAGAATCTGTCCTGCTGTACTGAATAGTCTTTCAATAATCTTTCAATATTTTTTTTTAATAAGGCCATGGGTGGTGCATATCTTCTGGCTGATTCTCCACGGTGGAATCCATTGTGGGTGTGTTGGCGATGCTGTGGGTGGCCCCAGCTCAGTGACATATATATACTAGAACATACATTATTGGCCCAATTTCTAGAAGGTGGGTGTAATGTTACCTGTCAACTTTGCAGTGATTCAGTGGCCAAACTCCCCTCTCACCTTTGGTTACTTTCAAACTAACGAACAAATTCTGACTTCCGCTCTCGGCAAAGCAAGTCGCATATCTTTTTGCTCCTACCCTCCCTAGTTTTCCTCCCCCCCCTGCTTGCTTTTTGTCTCGTCTGTGACTCTTCAGCGCTCACTCGAACCAATTTGCGATGGATTTAATTAATTGGGCTGTTTCCTCTATAGATAAAATTTTTTCCACGAAGCGAACCGGGCCAGGAGAAGCGGTTTGCCCCTCTGACACGCACGCTGTTGGATACATGATGGACTCGTGGGGCCAGTGGCAGCCAATGTGTCTGACGGTCCTGTCTGTCGAAGACGTGGAAGATTTGTGGATTATTGGAATATTGGTGGCAGCTGCTCTGTTTTTTGGCGTCAGCGGAGCTGTCTGATATTTATTATAACTGTTATATTTATTATAACTGGTTATATTTATTATAACTTGTTATATTTATTATAACTTGTTATATTTATTATAACTGTTGCTATATTAATTTGTGGATTATTGGGATATTGGTGGCAGCTGCTCTGTTTTTTGGCGTCAGCGGAGCTGTCTGCTACTGGAAGCTGAGGAAGACTTCGGCGGCCATCAGCGCGCTGGCCAAACTTCCTGATCAGCAAGATTCTCTGATCCGGGCTGTGAGCTCCACATCCCAGCTGTTGTACGAACTGAACCGCACGATGGGAGCGGCGGTAGACCACCGCGGACCTGCGGTGCGCTTTGGAACTCGTTTACAGCCGTCCGGCCTCAATCAGGGCACAGATGGGGGTTCTTAGCTCGGAACCTCACATGATTCGGCGATTTTGGACCTGAACAGCACCTGGACTTGGAAGGCTGCAGTAAAATGTACACTGTGGCCTGGATTGAAGATAAACAAAAGAACTATCTAATCTAGTTTCTGCACGACCTTGAAAAGAAGGCTGTCTGGAAATTATTCTCCTGGAGTCGAAGCTGAGAGACCTTGCTGCACTCCTCCTCCCCCAGAGATCTCTGTGTGTGCGCTCGGAGGCGCCGAGCTGAGACAACTGCTGAACTGTGCTTATCTGAATGTTACTCACAGACTTTTTGATCTCCTTGCTTGTCATCAAACTGCAACAATGTCTTGTCTCGTTGTGCTAATGCTGGTAGAGTTTTTGGGACTTTATCATAGAGTGTCTTAAGACAAACTTTGATAGATTCTTTTTTTGAATACCACAAATGATACCTATTGTGTTTTCCTTTTTCCATATCTGATTGTGGTGGCGCGGTTTCAGACTGCTGCAACTTTCCGTGCGTACGTCCCTCTTCGGATGGTGCGTGCGCCAACTGCAGAACTTTGTACCCTGGTGCAATAAATTGCCAATAAAGATATATTCTATTCTATTCTAAATCAAAAAATTGCAACATGAAAGTTACTTGTAACTCAACACATTATAGAAATGTAGTGGAGTAGAAAGTATAGATACTTCATGTAAAATGTAGTGGAGTAAAAGTAAAAAGTACCCACATTTAATTATACTTAAGTAAAGTACAGATACATGAAAAATGTACTTAAGTACAGTAACAAAGTATTTGTACTTGGTTACATCCCACCACTGGTTAAAAGTAGCAGAAAAGTAGCAGAACAGTAGCTAAAATCTCAACAAGATAAAAAAGAAAACGGATTTAAGAGAATACAGGTAGTCCCCGACTTACGAGCGCATCGACATACGAGGTTCCGGACTTACGAGCGGACTAACGAACAGTAAAGTTGTACAGAACATACAGATAATACAGCACTGGTATGTGTTTTTAGATGAAAGTGTGTTAGCTAACCGTTTGTAAACAAGTTTCTGAGCATGTTTATGAACTAGTATGTACGTTTGTGTTGAAAAACGAGTGTTCGTAGTAGCGCTAGCATAAATTTTCCGACTTACGACCGAAAATCCGTACTTACGAGCGACACGTGTTTCGTGTTCCGACATACGAGATTTCGTGTTACAAGCACCTTGTAGTTGGGAGCTGAGTCACTGAGAGGGAGCTGAGTCACTGATTGCTTGCACCTGGTGATGAGAGGCTGAGGTTGAGGACAGGTGAGAGCTGTGCTGCATTTTACATGGCAGGAGATAGGTAAGCCAAACAAATGTAAATAAATGTGATTGAATTCAGGTAAGACAAACCAAAATATATTAAATTAAATCAACATTTAATGTTTTGATTAAACATTTATGTGTATTTTTTAAATACAAAAAAAAAACTGTTCATATTAACCTCTACCTGTTGATTCAAAAATCTGGACGAGGAGACGGTGAGTGACTTGGAGAATTTTCTGGACCAGTGTTTTGACAGTTTCGTGATGGGTAAGACAAAAGAAAACACCACGCCCGCACAAACATCTAAGCGCACGCGTTCAGAGAGTTCTCCGGGCGCATCCGGGTCCCCAGAGAAGAGTTTTAAGGAGATATTAGAATCAATTGATAAAAAACTATCTAGTTTTGATGCTAGACTTTTTTTAGTAGAAGTTTTGCACAAAGAATTTGAAAAACTCAGAGAATCCTTGGAGTTTAGTCAAGCCCAAGTGACGTCACTCGCTGCAGAGAATCAAGCGCTGCGGGGCGACGTGAAAGATCTAACAGAGCAGGTGACGCGGATGTCCGGTGAAAGCAAGAAATTTAAAGAGTCCATCCTGGATCTACAGAGCAGAAGTATGAGAGATAATCTTGTTTTTTCTGGGATACCGGAGCGGGAAGGAGAGGACGCTGAAGTTACAGTTCGTAACTTCATTGAACATCAGCTTAAACTCCCGAGCGAGACGGTAAGATCAATCACTTTCGATCGCGTTCACAGGATCGGAGCTAGACGATCAGCTAACTCGCGTTCACGGGCAATGGTGGTGAAATTCCAGCATTACAAACAAAAAATGCAGGTTATCAGACAGGGCAGAGAACTGAGGGGGACGGAATATAGTGTTAATGATCAATTTCCAAAAGAAATATTAGAAAGACGACGCGTTTTGTTTCCTATTAGGAAGAAATTAATTTTAGAAGGAGCCAGGGCTTCTGTCTCTGTTGAAAGGTTGTATGTTAATGGCCAGTTATACAGGGAGCCGGACGTCACTCCGTGGCTCTATTAGATGAACAGCAGGTTAGTATATGGTTGGTCGGCAAGTAGGGTTGGAGTAGGGCTGTTCAACATGCGGCCCGCGGGCCAAGTCTGGCCCGCTGGTGAACTAAGTGGTCCATCAATGGGAACAATAAGAAATAAAAATAAAAATTGTTTTTTTTCATAAAACAAAGATATTTATTGATAAGAAGTACTGATAAATAACTCATGAGCGATTGGCTTTTGATGATGGCCCGTGGGGGGTTTAGTTGAACGTCCTGGTTGAATGCTTGTTACACTGGAGGTGAATTAATTGGTATTTGTAAATAAAATTTAAAGCACAGCTCGGTGTCTGCACTGGTGAAGGTAAATGTCACAGTGGTTATTGTTTGATTTTGTTGTTGTTTTTTGCTTGTTTGTTTTTGTTTTAATTTTATCTTGTTTGTCTGTTTCTTTTGACCTCTCTATATCATTTGTTAGCACGCAAGCACAAGGGCAGATATACACTCATGCCAGTTCATAC
>JBBPBX010028202.1:7246-36735 GCA_038048925.1 Garcialebias charrua
TTTCACGGACCACATCCGGCGCTGACCGGATGTGGTCCATGAGCAGTCGTCAGGTTGATTTAAGAGCCCGTAAATACGTTTTTTCGTTTTTACTGATAGATAATTATTTATTAGCGGTACTGCATAAAAAAAAATAGCGCAAATCCGCTTATGAATTATAAAAGTTAGTCAAACCGCTATAGTGCTAACAAATTGTTTAGGTCCGCTATCATCGGATTAGCGCTTTAGCTACCTCTAGCGGGCTGGTGCCTACCACTGGAACGTGCTAACCCTAGCTTCTCTCCAATCGCGCTCGGTGTTAACCCCTGATCTGATAATTTTATTATTTTCAGCTTCGTCTTAAGCGTAATAGCTTTACTGGGTTTCTTACCCGCACCTGCGCTCCCATCTGCTGACTTTGCCGATCTCTTGGGTCCCATTTTAAAAATTAGCAAACACGTTGCTTTTCACAGCTAAGCTAATGCTAATTCTAACTCGCTAATGCTAACTCGTACTGTAACTGTATGTTCTTCACTCGCCAAAACTCAACCACGTGGGTCGAAATGGCGCGTCCCTTTAAATACTACCACAGTACCTCTAGGTATCTCTCCGCCGCCTTTTGTTTCACCAGGTACAGTACGGCTGTGCATACTTCCGCCGGCCGTCCCATACCCCTCCTCCCGCTAGCGGTAGTTTTCCACAGTCATGCGCCAACATCCAAGGTAACCCCTCCCCCACCGTGCTGTAATGACGCACTTATGCCGTAGCTCGATTCCATACTTTTAACGGGGCTCGTTCGTAAGTACCGCATCTAGTATGCCGTAGCTCGGCTCCATACTTTTAACAGGGCTCGTTCGTAATTCCCGCATCTAGTCTGCCGTAGCTCGATTTCATACTTTCCACGGGGCTCGTTCGTAATTCTTTTGCTAATTTAAAAGCTTATTCTACCTTTTCAGCAACATGTTTTAGTACTCTTTTTCTGGTTTAAGGTCAATTAAAAATTTTGTGGTAATTTCTGACACTTTCAACCTAATAATTACCTTTTTTTGTTCATTTCAAGGTGCAACGAGCCAGATATGATGAAAGGGCCACTCTGCCTGCTCTTGGATTTGTACCTGTTAGCAAACTGATCCTCGCAGCATCGTACAGTGTTGCCAGGTGCGAAATGTAGGATTATCGTACTAGAGCCCTAGAATTATCGTATTTTGAGGGAAATTATCGTACGCCCGTAATAAACAAAATAACAAGCACTATCACTCTGTTGTTCAGCGTCTAACCGGCACTCACAGCTTTGTGGCGTCAGTACTGGTGGGAACCATAGACCTAATTTAATAACTCAACTAAATTCTGTCTATTAAGTTTGTATTTTCAAGGAAATAATAACTTGATCTTTACTGATATCACTGCTAAAAACATCCCTAATTGTACCCTGATGCATGCTCAATAATCCAGGTAGAAAAATCTAAAAAAGCTAAGTCTGGTCCTCTGGACATTCAAAAATCCCTAATTGTAAATTTAATATTCATTTTATTTATTTATTTTTGGAAATGCATTCTTTGTTTCATACCCTGGACATTCCATAAAGACATGTTGAACCGTTTCAGGGAAATTGCTGGTGCACATGTCACAAAAAAGTCCTGTTTCATGCTTTGCAATTATTTTAAGAGATTTATTAAGGTCTGTGTGTCCTGTTCTAATGCGAGTAAGTTCCTGTTTCTTCCTGCTTTCCTTGTATATCTTACCTTATGAATGTTGTGTAAATGTCTTCCTGTATCAGTAATAATGTCCCAGTTTTCCTGTCATGTTTTCTTAATATATTTATTTATTATAATTTAACGTTCAACTTTATATAAACGTTCTATCATTTTCATCACTTCTTCCAGACCGTGTCACACGGCTCTGCTTTTTCTAACGCATGGGGCGGGTGCAGCGGACTTTTCAGCCAATCATGGTCGTTGTTCTGCATATACGTCACTCTTCTGTCACATTTAGAAAAGCACGATTGGCTGGAATTTCAAGATGCCTTCAGGGTTCACAAAAAAACTCAGACAGACAGTTGCGACAGGCTGATGGAAACTGATCACAACTACACGTTCACAGAATGGCCAAATTATCGTATTTTTGGCCTTTTTCGGGATTATTGATCGTACATCGTACAGAGGGCAAAACTATCGTACAAATACGATAATTATCGTACACCTGGCAACACTGGCATCGTACGAAGTTGCTTATTTGATCGCAAAGCAGGGTAAGCCACACTCCATTGGCGAATCTCTCATAAAACCAGCTGCATTAAAGATGGCAAATCTGCTACTCGGAACAGCAGCTGAAGATAAATTATCCCAAATTCCTCTTTGATGATTAAAAATTGTACAAAAATATTTTTGGGGGATGAAACTCTTATTGGGCCAGAATAAAGTTGTTGTGAGTTCATGCACTGTGTTGCTTTTGTTCTTTGAGCAAGGTGATGTTGTAGAATTTGGAAAAAAAAAATCATATTTTATATATTAAAAAAGAGGGGTTCGGTGAGTGGCCATATGAAACTTGAGGGTTCGGTAGCTCAAAAAAGGTTAAGAACCACTGTTCTAAGGTCTAAGGAGATTCAATCAGTAAAATGAAGACATCAGTTGGGTTTGTAATACATGTTAAAACAGAATAAAAGCCTTTTTGCGGCATAAAACCGATCTTTGAAGTTTTCTTGAACTAATGTTAAAATCTCGTCTCGTTCTCGCAAGATCTGTGATTTTCTCGTCTCGTCTCGTCTCGTGAGTTTTGTGTATCGTTACACCCCTAATATATATATATATATATATATGTATATATATATATATATATATATATATATATATATATATATATATATATATATATATATATATATATATATATATATATATATATATACTATAGTATATATATATAGTATATATTTTACTACTTGTTCACGAATGAGGGAAAACTGGAGCGTGAGATCGATAGGCGGATAGGTGCAGCATCCGCAGTGAAGCGGGCGCTGTACCGGTCTGTCGTGGTGAAGAGAGAGCTGAGTCGAAAGGCAAAGCTCTCAATTTACCGATCGATCTACGTTCCCACCCTCATCTATGGTCATGAGCTTTGGGTTGTGACCGAAAGAACGAGATCTCGGATACAAGCGGCTGAAATGAGTTTTCTCCGCAGGGTGTCTGGACTCTCCCTTAGAGATAGGGTGAGAAGCTCAGTCATCCGGGAGGGACTCGGAGTAGAGCCGCTGCTTCTCCACATCGAGAGGAGCCAGTTGAGGTGGCTCGGGCATCTGGTTAGGATGCCTCCTGGACGCCTCCCTGGTGAGGTGTTCCGGGCATGTCCCACCGGGAGGAGGCCCAGAGGAAGACCCAGGACACGCTGGAGGGACTATGTTTCTCGGCTGGCCTGGGAACGCCTTGGGATTCCCCCAGAGGAGCTGCTCCATGTGGCTGGGGAGAGGGAAGTCTGGGCCTCCCTACTTAGGCTGCTACCCCCGCGACCCGACCCTGGATAAGCGGACGAAAATGGATGGATGGATAGCTGCCGGGAGCCGGCCGAAGACTGGTGACCAGGATGGCTTCATATGGATTAATTACGAGCTGGAAACGTCTCTGTGAACTTTGTGGATGTCTCAGGCAGCAGCGGATTTATCGCCGATCGTGCCAGGCCGCCGCGCGAACACCTCCGGCCGGCCTGGCTACACCTCCGGCCTGGCTAGCTCCAGAAGCTAACACGGGAGCTAACACGGGAGCCGGCCTTTTGAACACTGGTGACCAGGATCGCATCATATGGATTAATTACTAGCTGGAATCGCTCTGTGAGCTCTGTGGACGTCTCAGGCTGGAGCAGCGGCTGGAGCAGCAGCTGCAGATTGATCGCGCCGCCGCTCCAACACCAGCTCATGGCTTGGCTAGCAGAAGCTAGCCAGCTAGCTAACACAGGTCTGGAGCAGCTGCGGTCAGGGGCGTAACTTTAGGTCTAACATTGGGGGGGTTGTGATTAACAATAAACACGAAAAAATTGTACACTATACGCTTCAGTGTTTAATACGCGTCATCTCTTCTTCTTCTTCTTCGATGGTGTTTACTGGCAGTTTACAAACTCAGTGCATTACCGCCATCAACTGGACGGAGATGTAATTCAAGAGTCTACTTTCAACAAAAAATAAATAAATTAATTAATTAATTAATTAATTAAAATAAAATTAAATCCTTTCAGCTAATTTTGTAACTTTCAAATATTTAACAAATGCTTTAGTTATAACCTGTGACTGATTTTTCTTCAATAAAGTAACCATTGTCACCGAACTCCCCATTACCCTTTCCAGTGCCTTCCTCTCTTTATTATATTTCTTACAATAAATCAACACATGTTCCACTCCTTCCAGTACCCCACAATTAGAGCAGTCACCTGATGGATGTTTTCCTATTATCTTTAGACCACTATTTAATGTAGTGTGCCCAATCCTCAACTTAATCCATACTTCCTCTCTCCTAGACATTAAACTACTATCGTCACTTAGGAGTACCTCCTTCTGTATGTTATGTAAATGTCTTCCTCTTTCCTCTAAATCCCACCTCTCCTGCCACATATCATTTATTTTATCTTTAACAATTATTTTTATTTCTGCTTTACTTAATGGGACATCATATTCAATTTCTCTTGCTGTATACGCGTCATCTCCACGCGACGCGTCAGCTTTGTCCTGATCAAGATGGCGGCGACAGGACCCAGCTAGTACGAAGAACTTCACAAAGAAACACGGTAAAAACAATTATTTCTTTGCGAGAAAAAATATATTACTAAGCTGACTTTATAGAAGACGTGTTCTTGAGTTTAACTAAATGTTCAAATCGGCTGGATTTAAAAAAAAAAGTTCGCTGATTTTTATGCAGGCGCCAGGCGGGTCAAACCGGACGCTTTCTTTCTTTAAATTTAGCTAAATAAACGCTTAAAAATATACAGTATTTCTTCGCTGACTTATGGGTGATAGTAGACGTACTCCTGAGTTTGACGAAATGTTCAAATCAGCTGGATTTAAAAAAAAAAAAGTTCGCTGAATTTTATGCAGGCGCCAGGCGGGTCAAACCGGAGCTTTGTTTCTTTAAATTTAGTTAAATAAACGCTTAAAAAATATATTTCTTACCTCACTACAGCAGATGGGCTCCTGAGCTGAACCAAATGTGAAATCAGCTTGATTTAAAAATCCGCGGTGTGGTTTATGAGTGGTATCTTGCAAACAAAAACAGCGAACCTCACAGCTAATAGCAGCTACATCCATAGCAAGGGGCGGGCAGCGACAGAGTCAGTCCGACCAAAGGAGGCCTTTTTCGAACACATGCATGTAGAAACTTCTGGGCAACTTCATGAGCAGCTCCGTGACTCACGTGACTTCCTGTAGCCGGTGAGATGGGTGATACCAAATTATTTGCAGGGGAGGGGGTCAGTCCTCAGGGAGTTTGTTAAAAACATGCAGCAATTTTACTAAAAAATTTGAATGAATAAAGAAAATCAATTATTGATGTAAGATATGTATAATGACGAAATGATTTCATTTTATTGGGGGGGTTAAATGACCGGATCAAATTATTGGGGGGGTCAAAACCCCCCTAACCCCCGTGTAAATTACGCCTATGGCTGCGGTGGCTTGCCGGCCCCCGCGCTGCTCGGCCCGAAAACAATCAACGCATGGCAACCTAAGATGTCGGCTTTGACCATCTCAAAGTAAGAAAATATATTTTTATTTATTCTGTAAATGTGAATAGCAATGTTTAACATTACAGTACACTACTGTACATGCTTAAATGTGTGCGTGTGCTCCGTTAGCATGATAATAAAAAAATAAAAAAAAATTTCACCCCCTAGCTACGGCAGAATCGAGCTGCGAACCGTTCTTATCTCCCTAACTCGTTCGTAAACCGGGGGTCACCTGTATATATATTCATTCATTTTTATTCATTCATTTTAAAATACAAAAAAATGTTTACAATAAAAAACACAATTAATACACAAATCAAAATGAAAAGAAGCAGAAGAAGAATAAATCTTATAATGTCTGCTCCTTTTTTTCTCAAAATATTTAAATCAAAATATATTATAAAATAAAAGCAATACTAAAAAAATACGTCAGCTCAAACAGCAGTTTCTTTAAATTAAATTATACATGATCATATATTTTCAAAAAACTAGTTTTAACCCTTCTCTTAAATATACACAGAGATCTGATTTTTTTAAAGTCATCCTCTAAACCATTCCATAAACTTATACCCTGGATTGAAGTACATCTCTCTTTCAAACAGGTTCGAAACCATGGCTTCATAAACAGTTCTATCCCCTTTAAAAAATAATAACTCTCTTTTAACAAAGTTAATTTGAATGTTAGAAGGTAATATGTTTTTGTGGGCCTTATACATAAATATTAAAATGTGATAATCGACCAATTCATAGAATTTCAAAATTTTCAATTTACAAAACAATATATGTGATGGATGAGTGTAATCTTTTCTAGTGATAATTCTTATAGCTCTTTTTTGTAAAATAAAGACCGGATTTGTGATTGTCTTACAAGCTTTACCCCAAACTTCAATACAGTAAATCAAATGAGGAAGAATTAATGTATTATATAACAAAAACAGGGCTTTGTCATTAAATAACTCCTTCACTTTATATAGTATTCCAATAGATTTTGAGATTTTTGTTCGTAAGTAATTAATGTGAGTTCTCCATGACAGCTTGTCATCAATGATGACACCTAAAAATTTCACCTCATTGACTTTACTGATCTCAATACCATTTACTTTAAGTGAAAGATCACCATCAGTCTTCACATTACTGAATATCATGTAATTTGTTTTCTCTAAATTCAATGACAGTTTGTTTTGTTGAAACCAATGTTGTATTCTTTCAAATTCTGTCTGTACTATGTTCAACATTGTGTTTATATCTTTTCCTGAATAAAAAAATGTTGTATCATCAGCAAATAAAATACATCCAAAAAGTTCTGATACATTAACTAAGTCATTCACATATAAAGTAAACAACTTAGGTCCTAGTACGGAACCTTGAGGGACTCCACATGTAATGTTACCAAATTTAGATCTTACACCATTAATTTCTACAAACTGTTTCCTATTATTCAAGTAGCTAGATACCCACTGAAGTGCATGACCTCTCAGACCGTATCTACTTAGCTTTTCTAGAAGAATACTGTGATCAATGGTGTCAAATGCCTTCTTTAAATCTACATAAACACTGACACAATGTTGGTGTCGATCAATTGCAGCTGTTATGTGTTCTATGAATTCCATAATAGCCATTGATGTGGAACTGTTAGCTCTGAACCCATACTGACTGNACACTTACCAGTAGAAGTGATCCAGGCCGACTCCCCCACTATAAAGATTGGGGAAGAATATGATGGTGAAACCATCACTCTTGTGTAAGATAACTTAAATGACATTATGGCTGAGCTGCACGGACCAAAGTGAAGACATTTACAGTACCGTATTTTCCGGTCAATAAGTCACATCAGTCCAATTATGTCCAATAAAGTGGAAAAATCCATAAATATGTTGCTTCGCCCTATAAGTCACATCTATTATGCGCCACCGCTGACGCGTCGCGTATGTTACGCGTCAGCGGTGAAACCTGGAAATGTGGGCCGGTGTTTTGCCCAAAATGGATTGGCTGTGAAATGGCCACAGGAGCGTGCATGGTAGGACTTTAACAAGATTAACACTTAAAAACAATGATTTGTTTGCCGAAAATTATAGCAAAGATGGGTCTGAGCTGAACTTTTCCTTAATAAATGCACGTAATGGTCAAATCAGCTGAATTAAAAAAAAATAGTTTTGCTACGTCGGTGAGCTAACAGTAGTTCATACCTCCAGAGAGCAGGAGGCCATGCTATGACAGAGTGAGTCTGACCAGATGAGTCTGCTGTCGGACACATGAGCTGGGATCGGTCGGTAGACCCTAGCAGTCGAAAGTGGTACTGCGCCCCTAGCGGACGAAAGTGGTACTGCTCCATTTTTTTTTCATCAGAATGAATGGAAACGGTCATATCTCAGCCAAAAATTGGTCTAAAAATATGGAAACAATCCATAAATATGTCGCTTCGCCCTATAAGTCGCAGGGCATGCAAATTAGGCAAAAAGGTGCGACTTATAGGTCGGAAAGTATGGTAGGTTTTGACCACAGGTGCTTAAACATTATGTAAAATAATTTTATGTAAATGAAGTCACTTTGACTGAGAATTCTTTAGAGCATATCAAAAGTTTATTATCAACTGCACAACTGACAGTCCATCTATAAACTAGAGTCACATGAGACCATTACATTGCTTGAGAATGTAAGAAAACTGATCACATCAAGGTGCATGCAGACACATGGTTCTACTTTACGCCACGGCAGTCACAACATCAAACTTTCTCCCATCTCTTCAGTAAGTATATATTTTTTGTTTGTTTTCAGATACATGCGTCACGCCTATGGTCTCGGTGAGCACTACAACGGTGTGGAGCCACTACAGGATCCGAGCAGAGCTGAGGACGTGTGACAGTATGAGAACTGAGGAGCGCTCAGGCTCCTCACAGAAAGGACTCTTAAGGACCATCTTGTTTGGAAGTTGATCCTAGTCTCAGAGACACAAACTTAAAGACTGCTTCTTTGTTTGGACGGATAAATAAAGTGCAACGTTTCTGTTCTAAGTTAAAACAAAAATGAGCAGGTAAAGCGAATAAAGACTTCCTTCTGAAAACAGTCTCATTGTACTGGTCTAACATTTTCTATAAAGAAATTAATGAGATCAATATTATTTGTTTAATACTCCTGAGCGGCACTAAGGATCTCCAAAGTTCTCTTGTACCCCCTTTTTTTATTTAAAAAAACAAACAGTATGGGTAGTTTTACACAAATGTATTCAGCCAAATAATGTTAGTTAAAATTAATGAATGAGAGAATGTGTTAGCTGAAAATTTCCTTTGTCTTCGTGGTTTACAGCACCATGAAGTACTTGCATTCTTAAAAAATACATTAATGGTATACTGTATATATACTGTAAACTGAATTATTAATCAGTGCCAAGGCAAGTTGTGATCAGAGTCAAAAGTTCTACTCAAAAGTACAACTTCATACATTTGATAAATTAATGGTACTGACAGTAAATTGATCTCAGATGTGTTTGTTTATGCTTACATATTTCTAATCTGTAATCGGCACAAATGGCCAACAGAGACTGACCAGCTGGCTTCCAGAAGACAATCTCTCCTGGAGCGGACCATGCTATTGGGCCTACATTTAACAAAATACAAATGTTCTGGAGAAATGAAATGTACAAAACCAGAGTGAAGAACGTGGAGCGTCAACAGATCAGCACAGACACTTGTACCAGCTGTCATCTCTACAATCGTAGAGCTTTGAGTTTCTGTTGCAGTCCCATGAACTGAGCTCTTTACAGTCACTGATCATGAACGTCTCTGTACCAAATTACAGAGTGAAATGTGAAGTGTCTGCTGAATCTTGGCCCAATGGCCTCTAGTTCTACTTGTTAAAAATATTGGTGTTATTTTTGATCAGGACATGTGTTTTATCCCCCACATTAAAAATGATACTAGAACCGCCCTCTCCCACCTGCGTAATGTCACTAAAATTAGAAACATTGAAAAATGATGCTGAAAAATGGGCTCATTTGTCACGTCTAGACTGGACTATTGAAATGGTTTATTACCTGGGTGTCCAAATACTTCTTTATTAAAAAGTCTTCAGCTGATCCTAAATGCTGCTGCCAGAGTCTTAACTGGAGTTAGTAGGAGAGATCATATCTCCAGTTTTAGCTTCTCTCTTCTCTTTAAAAAAATCTTACTTTCAACCTACAAAGCCATCAACAACCTAGCTCCATCTTATATTACAGATGTTCCATATTTTCCTAACAGAACACTTCACTCTCAGATTGCAGGTTTACTTGTGGTTCCTGGAGTTTCTAAAAGCAGAATGGGAGGCAGATCTTTCAGTTGTCAGGCTCCTCTCTTGTGGAACCAACTTCCAGTTTCTGTCCGTGAGGCTGACACGTGGTCCAGTTTTAAGACCTTCCTTTTTGATAAATCCTATAGTTAGGGTTGTCTTGTTATGCTGCTATAGGCTCAGACTATTGGAGGACGAATGACCTAATTTCTGAAAATGAGTTGTTAAAATTGAAAAGTTGTCATTTGATATTATTTTTATCTTAAAACCTCGACCTGCCATTGTGTATCCGTTCCTCCTTCCCGTTCCTCTCAAACCCAGCCGGTCGAAGCAGATGACCGCTTGTCCTGAGCCTGGTTCTGCTAAAGGGTTCTTCCTCATGAGGGAGTTTTTTCGTTCCACTGTCGCCTTCATGCTTGCTCAAGATGAGAGTCTGTGATGAATAGAATCAGATAAATAATGTTATTAATTTACTTTGTACATGAGTGCTTCTTTTGCAGTGCCCTGACATGACTTCTGTTGTGGTGCTTTACAAATAAACTGAATTGAACTGCGAAACAAGATTCTGTCGATGATTTTACTGAACTTTGTCTTCCGGTCAAACACAGCAGCAGCTCTACAACAGAACAATTACTCTTCAACGATGACCATACCTTCAACCAATCAGCCAAATCGTCTCAAACAGCCGTTATAATTTGTTGTAAACTGCCAGAGTACGAAGCACTTTGGTTATTCAAATGGCCAAATTTGAGTGTGTTAATCGATAACACAATCGCAAAGTTTTACATGTTCGTCTTTGTGCTCGATTATTACTTTATAGCTCTGAACCAATGAACAACTTTGGAATTATCTCTTCTTGCAGACAGAAACCGTTTCTGGACCAGCTGACCTGTGGAACTGCACCTGCACTGCATAAGGTGAGCTGAGACCAGAGAGGCCAGGTCAGATTCTGTGCACTCTCGCCGACTTCACGCTCCTGCAACGGTAGAAATTATCTCCTCGTTTTGTTTTTCTATTTGATTTCATTAAAACTTTTATCCTAACAGTGACAGAGATGCTGATCTTCTTCACTCCGCTCTGTTTCCACCTGTGCTGGATGCTGACTTTAGACCTCATGCCGGTGAGTTTCTCATGTGATAGTCTCAAAATGTCACCAGCTAAGGATCAACATGATATTAACAACAGCTTGTGTTACAAATCCCCAAAATGGCCACAGTGAGAAAACTTTGAGGCCTTTTTATAAATGTGAAACTAGAAATTTCTTTGGTGTTGTAACCTGGCTCACAACTCACTGCATATCTTTTATCTATTTTTATCAGCTATCTTGCCAGTTTTAGCTCACTTTTTGCTACTTCAGCCGTTAGCTAGTCTATACATTTAACTAGCCATTTTCTACATTTTGATTGCCTTTTGCTATCTTATTTAACATTTCCAATTTTTAGCTAGCATTTTCCTACCTTTGGTTTTCTACTATCATTTTATAATTATTTTGTATTTATTTAATTTATTTATTTAATTATTTTGTATTTATTTACAGTATTTAGAGACAAAACAGTTTCTCTAGCCATTATTATTTTTCCAAAACTTCTAATCTCAGTCCTCTCTTACGTTCACTATTAAAAGTACAATTATAAATTGGCACAGAAAATTCTCCATATTGTATTTAGTTGATGGTCTAATGGGGCACCTTTCATTTTGTTGTGTTTTCAGATCACTTGTGTCATCCAGTTGGGCATGGTTGAAGAATCCGTTGACGACATGTACGATGGCTGCAGTGATAAAATGAAGGACATCCTCAACCAGAACTTCGACAAAGAACGAACATCTTTCCCCTGGAAAACATTTAACACGCGTGCAGAGGACAAATTAAAAAATTTAGAGGACATGGCTCTGACTAAAGATCACCTGCAGGCTATCTGTATTTACACAGGATTTATTCATTATAATTTGATCAATAAGGACATCAGGGAACAAAAAAACACATACGGTACATCATTCAAGTACCACAATTTACATTTCTTTCTGACTACAGCCATACAAATCCTAAATCATGGCCAGTGTTACACAACCTATAGACGGACAAAAGGTGAATATAAAGGTCAAGTTGGCCAGACAATCCGGTTTGGTTGCTTTGCTTCCAGCTCCCATGAGTCAGACTTGACTCAGTTTGGTAAAAATACCTGCTTTAAAATTACAACCTGTTTAGGTGCAGATCTGAAACGTTTTTCACAGCAAGGCAACGCTGAGAGTGAAGTTCTTATCCCACCGTATGAGACGTTCACCATCAAAGATAAACTCCCAAAAGGTCTGACTGACTGTAAGATGGTTTATGTCTTGGAGTCTAACGGATATCAGAGCAATCTGAACTGCAAGCTGGTTCAAACGGTCAGTGGTCCGTCACAATCACATGGATAAAGTAAATCTTGTTTACCGGTAATCATTTTTAACTTGCTAAACCTCTTGTCACTGAGGATTACCGGTACAATAGATGTAATACCAAGCTTAACTATTATGTACAACTTCAACATTAATCTTGGATGTGTTGTTGTGTTTTATTTCTATAAAAACATTGTATACCAGGGGAAAGTTCTTTCTTTTGCCTTTGTCAAGTTTGTCTCAGCTGTACCACTAATCATGTGAAGGCTTTAAAAATTAAAATCTGAAATACAAACACATGGAGAAAAAGTTATTTTTGGTCCCTCTTTATTTCTGCAGAAATTGGAGCAGTCAGTGACAGAGCCAACTCAGTAAGAAGTTGTCTCCAACCAGATCGGTTAAATGTCTATTTACGATGTGATCATTACCCAATTTGCAGGTGTAGTCATTTTCTTTTTTGAATACCATCTGACCTGCACACAGAGCTCCAATCACATGAAAGTGACAATTCTGATTAAAACAGAAGATACCAGCACAAACCATATCATAATTTCCAATTGTAAAATTTTATTAGTTAACCTCCTGATACACACAAACCTCATGGAGTTAGAGGTTTTTCAGAGATTAGATCAGTTTGCAGGTGGAGCTGTTGAATTGGTTGCAGTGCAGCTCTCCAGATCAGGTCAAGTTTCAGCAGACTCCTCACATTTAACTCACAATTTTGATACACAGAGCTGTTCATGATCTGTAACGAGCCCAGTTCCTGCGGCTGCAAAAGAAGCCCACATTTCTAGCCAAACATGACAGTGCATGAAAAAGCATTGTTCACTTTTGTTATGTAAGTTCCATTTTCCCCAAGAGATTTGAGTTTTGTTCACGTCCAAGTTTGGAAATGCCGCCATGTTCCTTTGTAGGAGAGAAGACATGTTCTTCTTTAAAGAAACTTGAGCAAAAAATAATGTTTCTAACTTAGACTGCCATGTATTAGTCATTCATTCAATCTTTATTTATACAGGTTATTTTGATGGAGCCCCAGGGACTCATTTACAAGAGAGACCTGATTTTAACAAAGAATGAGGACAACAGAAGACAACAAAGACAACAGTAGACACTCAAAAAAAAAACATACAGTTTGAGAAGAACAAATAAAAGACAATTAAATTTAAAAAATGAAATAAAAACAGCTAGGTTGTAAAGCGAATTAGAAAACTATAAACAGGAACATGTCTGCATTGGTTTTTGTCAGGAGCTTAACGGATGTTTAAAGCCACTTAGAGCGACCAAGGTCGAGAGCTTCAGATCTTTTTGTAAGGTGTTCCAGGAAACAGGAGCAGAGTAGGAGAAGGCCCTTTTACCTAGTTCAGTTTTCACTGAGGGAACACTGCAGGTAGTCATGTCCTGAGAGCGCACGCTGCAGCTGCACTCATGCAGTGACATGTAGCAGGAGATGTGAAGGCAGCAGACCAAGAAGTGATTTAAAGATGAAAATGTCCCAGTGGAAGAGTCTACGTGAAGTTGATGACCAGTTAACCAGTGAACACAGGGTGCAGTGGTGGTGAGTATGATAGTTACAGCCAGTTATGTTAGTGCACCATGATAGACAGTGTCCAACATCTGCAGGGTGCTTGTAGGAGCGTTCATGTAGATACAGTAATGTCACCGTAATCAATGGAGGGAAGGAAAGTCACAGACACAAAGCGTTTTCTAGCATTCAGAGATAAACAGGATCTATTTCTGAAAAAGAAACACAGTTTAACTTTCAGTTTCTTTACCAGGTTTTCTACGTGGAGTTTAAAAGAGAGATGTGAATCGACCAAGATACCCCAAAATTTGTAGGAATCAACAAACTCAATAGGGACACCATTTGAGGATAAAATCAGAGAAAGAACTGCTGGGACTGATTTCCTATTTGAAAAAAAGCATCCCTTTGGTTTTATCAGCATTTAAGACAAGTTTGAGACGGAACAAATCTGACTGGATGATGTTAAAAGCGGATTGCAAAAGCTGAAAACCTTAGCAACTGTTTTAGCTCGACAATAAACAACCGTGTCATCAGCGTAGAAATGTAAGGATGCATCAGGGATGCTCTGACCTACATTACCTATGTAGATTGTGAAGAGGGTGGGACCTAAGACTGAGCCTTGTGGTACACCGTTGATAATCGCTAAATAACAGTAAGAAGTACCATTATGTTGGACAATTGTCTCACATTATTAACAATTAGATAATAAGATGTCTTGCTGCCCATTATTGTACATCAGTTAAAATACTGTTGCTCACCCTTTGCTATGTGCTTTAGTTACTCGTAGTTGTTTGACTTCTTCTTCTCCATCTTCCACTTTCATGGTCTACACACCATTCACCACTTCCTCCACCTTACAAGAATAAATAAATGTAGCAAAGGTTATGCTGCACAAGTTGCTGTGGGGACAATAATGCATGAAGTCCAAGCATGACTACTTTAAATACTTATATTTAAGACTAAATTAATTGTGTAAAAATTCAACAAATTGAACTTTTCAAGACTTTCGTACTTCTTCTGAACAACAACTGTGTTTTTAAGATGACTTTCTTTGTGACAATACTTCCTGAATGTTGTGCGAAGACAAACTTACTCTTATAGCAAGTTCATCAAATAGGTTTCAGAACTGTACAGGTTTATTTGCAGAACATGTTTTCATAGATTTATGTAAGTAAAAAGGGTAAATATTCGGATGCTAATACATTTTCTTGTCAAAGGGGAAAATGCTGCAGTGTCAAAGTAAAAACAGATTTTAAACAGATGCTACATTTGATGTTTACCTGAACAAAACTCTGTTTCTGTGTCAGTTGCAGAATTGAGATGTTTTGTCTAGAGCATCCTCCACCAAGTTCAGCTCAGGACAGCTACAACAACGATGGAAACACGGAGCATGGCCCATGGACTCCATGTCCCCTGCCTTCACTGGTTGAATCTCTCTTGGAGGTGAGAGTTGAAGATCCCTCTGACGGGTTCTTTTGGCAGGAGTTTCCAACAAACCGTCACACACGTTTGGGTCAGTCTGGTCTGCCGGGTGTCTTCCCCACCATCTGATCCAACTCACACACAGCTGGTGACCAGTTGACAGCTCAGCTCCTCTCCCAAAACATCCAGCTGCAGATCAGGTGACACAACTAAAGTATCATCCATCTACGGCCTAGAGCATTCTGATGCATGTGCACTTATGGACACCTCACATTGGAACCCAGTGTTTGTGATGGACAAACTGGGATGAGCACAGAAGGCCAACAGCAGAACACTGCTCGGGTTCAGATCACTGAAGGGTATTGAAGTTCCTTGGTTGAATAAAGGGGCCCCCAACTGGAGCACCTTTTAGCACCCCTTCTAAGGATTCCATGAACGCTGGGTAAAAATCCCGTTTGGCGCATGGGCACAAACAGGCCAAGCCTGTCCCCACAATGTGAAGGCACAAGCTATGTCCTCATCTAGGGAAATCGCCAATGCACAGATAACAAGCCTCGCTGATTCCAGTTGGCAAAATTTCAATTAACTCTAGAAACGTTTATTAAAAAAAAAAACAAAAAAAAAAAACATTAAATGGTTTAAATGTTTAGTTAAACACTTAATGAACATAAGCATAAAATGAAATAATAACTTCACTTACTTCGTTGGTTACCAGTTTCTTACAGAACAAATCACAAAATATTTCTTCTTATAATAATAATAATAATAATAATAATAATAATAATAATGAATTCAATTTATAACGCACTTTTCATTAATGAAAATCTCAAAGTGCTTCTTCTGTTGCAGATGACTGGAACCATCTGCAACGGACCTTAAAGCTGGGCTCATTTTATTTGCTTTCCTCTGAAAAATTTGGTACATTCACTACAAGATCACTGTCCTTGCTTTTAATTTAACAAATGCCTGTCACCGTTTTTATTGTTCCCAATGTTGTTTTTTATAGTGTTTTAGTGTTGGTGTAAATTTTCATACTTTTATACTACTATCTGCCGTGCGCTTTTTGACCAACACACGAAAATATGAACACATCACTCCTGTCCTGTCCTCTCTACACTGGCTCCCAGTTCAGTTCAGGATACAGTTCAAGCTGCTGCTGTTTGTTTTCAAAGCTCTGAATGGACTTGCTCCTCTGTACATCTCAGAACTTTTGAAAGCCCATCAGCCCGGCAGAGATTTACGATCTGCCAGTCAACACCTGCTGGAGGTGCCTCGCTCAAGGTACAAACAATGGGGAGACCGGTCATTTTCTGTTGCCGGCCCAAAAGCCTGGAACAGCCTCCCCCTTGAGCTGCGTGCCACCTCTGATCTGACTCTGTTCAAAGTTAAAACCAAATTGAAGACCCACTTGTTCAAAAAAGCTTTCAGTGTGTAACTTTTATTATTTTGTATTTTAGTATGTAGCATCTTTATTTCAATTGCATTTTTATTTCCACTTGTTCAAAAAAGCTTTCTGTATGTAACTTTTATTACTTGTGTTATTTTAGTATGTAGCATTTTTTATTTCCATTGCCTTCTTTTATCGCTGTGGTTTCTTATTCTATTTTCATTGATTTATTGTTCCCGTTTATTCTTCTTTTTATCCTGTTAAGCACCTTGGTCAATGCAAGGCATTGTGGAAGGTGCTATACAAATAAAGTTTATTATTTATTTATTATTAAAAAAGCTTTCAGTCTGTAACTTTTATTACTTTTGGTATTTTAATATGTAGCATTTTTTATTTCCATTGCCTTTTTATTTCCACTTGTTCAAATAAGCTTCCAGTGTGTAACTTTTATTACTTTTGGTATTTTAATATGTAGCAATTTTTTTATTTTTTTTATTTCCATTGCCTTTTTATTTCCACTTGTTCAAAAACTTATTACTTTTGGTATTTTAATATGTAGCATTTTTTTAAATTTCCATTGCCTTTTATTTCCACTTGTTCAAAAAAGCTTTCAGTGTGTAACTTTTATTACTTGTGTTATTTTAGTATGTCGCATTTTTTATTTCCATTCCCTTCTTTTATTGCTGTTGTTTCTTATTCTATTTTCATTGATTTACTGTTCCAGTTTATTCATCTTTTTATCCTGTTAAGCACCTTGGTCAATGCAAGGCATTGTAGGAAGGTGCTATACAAATAAAGTTTATTATTATTACTATGCAAAAACTCAGGACAGTGTTACACTTTTACTATTTTATGCTTATGTTTATTAAATGTTTTAGTGTTTAAATGGTTACTGTTGCACCGAGGGACTGAGAGAAACACAATTTCAATCCTGCGTATGTCCTGTACATATTGCAGTTCTGACAATAAAGTTGACTTTGACTTTGACTAAAGAATTAGGGTTGTATGTTGAGATGTTGTTTTTGGTCAGCTGCATTTTGTGCCAGCTGGAGTTGTTGAAGTGTACTTTCAGCAGGTATTGGAGTAAATTACAGTAATCTTAATAAACTGGAAAGGAAAGCACTTACATTACAATGTTATTAAGATGGTAAAAAGATGATTTTGTTAGTAATTGAATTTGGCTTTTGACATTTAAATCTGCATCCAAACTCTCAGACAGAACTAGTGAACAACTTCTCTAAAACCTTTCTTCTAAGTTTTTTAATTGGATTATTCTAAATGACTGGAAGTTGATCAAAACCTTAAGTTTTGATCAACTAGTTTGAAGGAGCGATCCACAATAATTCAGGGAATAAGTTTTTATGTTTTTAATTTAGCTGATTGTTATTGCCTATGTGTATTACATTTAAATTTAACATTTGTAAAAAAAAAAAAAAAATTGATTTACATCAGAATTAAGTAAAAAGTAACATGATGACAGATATTTTGACCCCAAATGGCAGACCAAAGAACATGAGGACAAGCGAGTACAAAAGTGATATTTTATTTACAGTGCTGGAACTGGGGCTGTGGGGAGAGAAAAGGAGAGGTGGTGAATATCCTGTGATCCTGGTTCTTTGATAATTGTGACTAAAGTTGGATTTGTCCTTACTGTTGAATGTTTGCAGCCAGGCAACGTTGGATAATGAATTCACTGAGGGCGAAATCCAGAGATGACAGGGGTCCAGTGGGTGAGTACAGTTTGAATGAAGGGAGATGAAGATGTCCTGAATGAGTCCTTAGTTGTGGATTCGGTGTGCAGGATTGGCAACCAGACGCAGCCTTGGAGACGAGCGGGCAAGCAGGACGGAACATGAGCTGAACAGACGGGCAAAAGGCAAACAGGTTAGTGCAGACGAGTCAGTAACTAAGAATCTGTGGCTGTCACAACATTACCCAAGGTAATCAATGTTCGAGCGTTGGCTGAAAGTCTGGTTGAGGTTTAAGTAGAGCAGGAGGTGAAGGTCTAGGAGGCAGGTGCAGGTGCAGCTAATCAGCTGATTAGCTGCTGCTTGAGGTTGCTGGAGAGGAAGGCAGGACTCCTACAAAAAGGGGCAGTTTTCACAAGACTACCGTAGTTCTTCTTCTGCCACCTTTCATTTTATTTTCTTTACATTTTTTTGATTGTATTGTATGTACTGTGTATGTTTTTAAATGAAACGAATAAAAAAATAAAAAATAAAGAATGTTCATTGATGCACAGTGTACTTATATTGTTTCTTCAGTGATTCAATGTAAATCTGCTTTTGAGTTGAGTCAGGCTGCATGGCTGATGGTAAATGTATTCTGAGAGTGTCACAGTTAGTTATTTTTGTCTGTGTCGGTACAAACATGTTCTGCTTTTTCTTAGGCTGTGCATGTGTGAGGACAGATTGTTATCTTTCTAAATGCGAGTAAAAGAGGAACAAGAAAACATTGATGATTCTTGCTAAGAAGGAACCTAGTTTTTGCTGATCATCATGGACCCCGAGGGCAGGGGCTTCATGTGCAACTCCACAGAAATTGCATAAAAGCTTAACTCAAACCAGAGAACTCACAATCATTCTGACTCCTCTCACTTGCAAACATTGAAATTATTTTGACACTTATTGCCTATTTTGAGTCATTTTAAGTCATCATTTGCAGTAAACCTTTGATTCTAACAGTGACAGAGATGCTGATCTTCACTCCGCTCTGTTTCCACCTGTGCTGGATGCTGACTTTAGACCTCATGCCAGTAAGTTTCTCATGTGATATTCTCAAACTGTCACCAGCTAAGGATCAATACTACATGATATTTGAGCAACAATTTATGTTACTAATTCTAAAAATGGTCAGAAAAAAAAAAGCTAAATTTATTGAGGCCATTTTACACAAATAAACTTTCTTGATGATTATCTGAGTTTCATTTTGATCAAGTTGTGTCTCATTTATTCTTTTGATCATGTTCCTCAAATGGTTTTATTTTTACTTTTTGTAAATGTGCCTGCTTATTTTCTTTCTAGTCATTCTTGCCGTTTGCATTTCTACAGTACCACCTTACAATAAGGCTCCCCTTATAGATGGCTAATAAATAGTTTATAGACAATTATTAATTCCTCTACAAACACTTTATAAATCATTAATAATTTATAAACACTTTATAAATTATTAATAATTTATAAAGTGTTTATAGAGGAACTAACAATTATCTATAAATACTTTATAAATTAGTAATGATTTATAAAGTGTTTATAGATATTATTAATTCCTCTATAAACACTTTATAAACCATTAATAATTGTTTATTATGCATAAGGGTGAGAAAGAGACTAAATTGAGCAGTTTCTTGCCAAATAATGAGCCATATCTGTTCACCTATATATTTAATCTAGAGTTGTTGTATTAAACATTTCAGATTAAGATACTACCTTGTAAACACATTAAGCATTTGTAAAACTATTTTTTAGGATATAATATTAGTTGTAAATGCTTATAATGCAGTGAAAAAGTACAATATTATATGCTAAAGAAATAGGTTTACAAATGCTTATTGTGCTTACAAGGTAGTAACTTCTGAAATATTTAATATAACAACTCTAAATGAAAAATATAGGTGAACAGATTCGGCTCATTATTTGACAAGAAACTGGTCAGTTTTTAATTAATGTATAATAAGCAGTTACTAATGATTTACAAAGTGTTCATATGGGGGCCGAGATGGCGTAGAGGCAGGGGGGCCGACTCGGGACCCTAAAGTCCCAGGTCCATCCCCAGTCATTGCACATGTCAAGGTGTCTCTGAGCAGCACACCCTATCCCCAAAATGCTCCCCAGCGCTCTCAGCTGCCCACTGCACCACCTGATGGTGAGTGGGTTAAATGCAGAGATCTAATTTTGCCATTGTATGGGAACATACATAACACATTATCATTATAATTATAGTAGAGGAATTAATAATGTATATATAAACTATTTATAGCTATCTATAAGGGGAGCCTTATTGTAAAGTAGCAAGTATTATTTTAACAAGTCTACTCTCATTGAGTTTGTATGTTTAGTGGTGTCCCAGAGGCTGTAAGTCAGTTTGTGGATGGTATGTTGCTGGTTCAAATCCACTCGCTGAGGTGAAAAAAGAAGACTGGACTGTTGCCAACATTATGTTGTTGTGTTTTTAGATCACTTGCGATGTCTTCGAGTTGGGCATGGTTGAAGAATCTGTTGACGACATGTACGATGGCTGCAGTGATAAAATGAAGAACATCCTCCTCGACCAGAACTTCGCCAAAGAACGAAAATACAACGGCTGGAAATTAAGCAACAGCTGTGCTGAGAACAAATTAAATATTAGAAGTCCAGAGGACATGGCTCTGACTAAAGATCACCTGCAGGCTATCTGTATGTACACAGGATTTCCTGATTATCATTTGATCAATAAGGCCATCAGGGAACAAAAAAACAAATACGGTACATCATTCAAGTTCCACACTTTTCATTTCTTTCTGACTACAGCCATACAAATCCTAAATCGTAATCAAAGCTGTCACATCACTTATAGAAGAACTGGAGATGAATATGTAGGTCGAGTTGGCCAGACAATCCGGTTTGGTTGCTTTGCTTCCAGCTCCACTGATCCAGACTTGACTCGGTTTGGTAACGATACCTGCTTTAAAATTACAACCTGTTTAGGTGCAGATCTGAAACAATATCCAAAGTTTGGCGACATTGAGAGTGAAATTCTTATCCCACCATACGAGACGTTCACTATCAAAAGTATACTCCCAAAAAGTAAAGCACCTGCAGGTCTGACTGACTGTGGGATGGTTTATGTCTTGGAGAAGAAAGGATATCAGAGCAATCTGAACTGCAAGCTGGTTCAGAACATCCATCTGTCACAATCACTTGGATAAAGTTAAATCTTGTTTCATCATATTAAACTTGGTAAATATAATGTCACCAAGGATTACAATATCTGTAATGCCAAGCTTCATACTTATCATCTGATGATTTGTTATTCTTGAACCTATCATGCTATAAAATGTCACATACAACTCATTAATCTTGGATTTTTTTCTTCATAAAAATACTTTGTATGCCATTGGTAATTTTTTCTTTTGCTTTATGTGAACTTTGTCTGTGCAGTAGCATTAATCTAAAGCCATTAAATAATGCATTTTATTGTAAAAGAAAAAAGAAGCTGAAATAAAAACAGAACATGAGAAACATTATTTATAGTCTCTTTATTTCTGTAGAAATAAGAGCAGTCAGTGACACGTGTCTACCATGATGTGGGGAAAGGGCCTTTACTCCATCCATCATTCATCCATCATCTTTACCCACTTCTTCGTTTTTGGGTCGTGAGGGTCACATGGTGCCCATGTCCAGCTATCACTGTGCGAGAGGCAGAGGACACTTTGGACAGGTCTCCAGTCCATTACAGGGACACATAAAGAGACAAATGAGACAAACTGTTCACTCACTCACACCTAGAGACAATTTAGAGTTACCGATCAGTTTAACATGCATGATTTTGCTCTGTGGGAGAAAACCCATGCATGCACAGAGAGAACATGCACCCAGAAAGTTCACCAGCTGGGGTTCAATTTGGCAACCTTCTTGCTGAGAGGTGGCAGCTCTACTAACTGCACCACTGTGCCGCCATATAATATAAAGACATTTCTTTAAAAATACTACCGTACTTAAATTTGAATCCTCCTGAATAAGGGCCATCCAAAACTAACGTCCTCAACATGCAGGGTCTCAAGCTATATGTGTGTAATATTTTTTACAAAATAAATTTAGTTAAAGAAAAGCTTTGATAAGTTGAGTGGTCACAGTGATATCCTCAATAAGTAATACCAACTGTTAACTAAAATAAAACAAAAGTAGACTTGTATATACCAGAATGAGATTCATAACTCCCACATTGCCGCATTTGTCATGTAACCTATGTCTGACAATAACATAACAAACCTGAAATTATCTGTCTTTTGGTTTTGGTGTGTTTTCAGTCTCTCCCCACCCCCACCCCAAATTTAAAATAAATAAATAATAATAAATAAATAAATAACAAGGCCACCCCATTAAAGCTCCTGCTTTACGTTTTACTGCAAACTTCTGAAACTAACTTTTCAAATTCAAGATCTTTTTATTGAATTTTTCAATTTTTTTTTCAACAAAAAAAAAAACAGAATATCATTAAACAGCAAAGATGATAATGAAACATCACCACACCAAAGGAAAAAAATAAATAAATAAATAAAATAAAAAATAATCCCTACCCAATCACTGCCAAAAGGAAAGGGAATTAATAAATAAAAGGTAAAATAGCCAAGAGACTGCATTAACCTGAGTAAGTTGTGTTGTCAAAGAGACTGGAATAAATTCAGGAAAGGTCCCCAAACATTCTCAAATTTACCCTCTTTCTGTTGGAGTGTGAATCTGATTTTCTCCAACTTTAAACAGGACATGATGTCAGCCAACCACTGAGCGTGAGTGGGTGGAGACGGTTCTTTCCACCTTAGCAAAATAGCTCGTCTGGCCAGGAGAGAGGTGAACGATATTACGTGTTGTTGGTTTTTATTTAGGTTTGTCATGCCCTCTACAAGACCAAACAGAGCAATCAGTGGGTCAGGGTTCAGACGTGTATCTAGTACACGTGATAAAGTCTGAAAGATTTCCCGCCAATATTTGTTCAGAGATGGGCAAAACCAAAACATATGGGAGAGAGAGGCTTCAGCATGTTTGCATCTCACACAGTATGGGCTGACATCAGGATACATAGAGGACAATTTCAGTTTAGAGATGTGAGCTCTGTGCACCACTTTAAATTGTATTAGACAATGTCTAGCACAGAGAGAACTGGAGCTCACCAGTCTGAGTATGGAGGTCCAAGAGTCCTCTGAAATAGAGGAGCCAAGATCCTCTTCCCAAGCAGCTTTGATTTTATCTGAGGAAGCACGCTTCAAATCCAATAGTTTACTATAAATGAATGAAATGGAATGTTTTTTATTTGGGTCTAGAGAAAGAATAGTGTCAACAATACTGCTATCAGTTGAAATGGAGAGGCTGGACAAATGAAGAGTAATAAAGTGCCGTATTTGGAGATACCTAAAAAAATTGGACTGGGGAAGACTAAATTTTTCACATAGTTGTTGAAATGAAGCTAAAGTGTTATTGAGAAACAAGTCATTGAAGCGTACTATACCCCTTCTTTGCCATTCTTTAAAAACAGAGTCCTGAGATGAGGGTTTGAAAAGTTGGTTAGACATGATAGGGCTATAGAGAGAGAAACTAGAGAAATTGAAACATTTACGAAATTGTGCCCAGATTTTTAGTGAGTGTTTTATAACTGGATTTATAACAGTTGTAAGTGGTGGAAGCGGGAGTGAGGATCCCAAGAAAGCCACGGAGGACCATTTCCCAGAACACTGTGACTCCATCTCTACCCAGTCAGGGCTGTCAGGCCTGTTGTAATAGAATGACCAGAATGCTAGACAGTGCAAGTTTGCTGCCCAATAATAAAAGCGGAAATTTGGAAGGGCAAGACCGCCTGCGGCCTTAGTTTTTTGGAGATGTGTCTTATTTAAGCGTGGACGTTTTCCTTGCCACAGATATGATGAAATGATGGAATCTAACTGAACAAAGAATGAACCAGGGATAAAAACAGGAATATTTTGAAAGAGATATAAAAACTTAGGTAAAGTGACCATCTTGACTGAGTTAATACGGCCTATGAGGGAAGTGGAAAGCGGTGACCATCGGGATAATGCCTGCTTTGTCTGATTCAACAGAGAGACAAAATTTTCTTGATATAAATCTTTATACCTCCTCGTAACTGTAACACCCAGGTAAGAGAATTTTATCTTCTCAATTTTAAAAGGCCATTTACTAAAGTCAAGAGTCTGCGCCAGGGTATTAACAGGGAAAATTACACTTTTACTCAGGTTTAATTTGTAACCAGAATTTATTCCAAATTCCTCAAGTAATGATAAAACGGAAGGCAACGTGTCAGTCGGATGAGAAATGAAAAGTAAGAGGTCATCAGCATAAAGGGAGACCTTGTGCTCCATATCTCCTCTCCAGATTCCTGAAATTGTGTCACAGGACCGCAAAGCAGTGGCAAGAGGTTCAATTGCTAGGTCAAAGAGCAAAGGGCTCAGTGGGCATCCCTGGCGAGTTCCTCGATGTAGACTGAATGGTTTCGATATCTGAGAGTTGGTCCGAATGGTTGCGGTGGGATGTGAATAAATTAATTGCACCCATGTAATGAAATTGGGGCCAAAACCAAATTTGTCAAGAACATTAAACAAGTAGTCCCATTCAACCCGATCAAATGCTTTCTCCGCATCAAGGGAAATAACACACTCAGGAACAGTATCCGAAGGAGAATAAATAATGTCCAAAAGGCGTCTGATATTAAAAAAGGAGTGCCTGCCTTTAATGAATCCAGTCTGGTCTTTTGATATGATGAAAGGAAGGATCTTTTCCAACCTTTGAGCAAGAACTTTGGCTAAAATTTTGGCATCTGTATTTAAAAGGGAGATTGGTCGATAAGAGGAACAATGAGTTGGGTCTTTTCCTTTCTTTGCAATGAGGGTAATGCAGGCCTCTAAGAAAGATTTTGGAAGGGATCCTTGGTCAAACGACTCTAAGAGAACCGAGTGTAGGAGTGGGGAAAGTGATGGAGAAAATTTCTTTAAAAATTCAGCAGGGAAGCCGTCAGGACCCGGACATTTGCCAGACTGCATTACCGATACAGCTGACACAATTTCTGTCAGGGATATTGGGATCTCCAGTGCATCTTTCAGGTTGGGTGTGAGTTTTGGCATATTGGTCTTTTCGAAAAACTGAGAAGATAAATTCTTGTTGGTTTGGGATTCTGAAGTATATAAATGGGAATAAAAGTCCTTAAATGCTCTGTTAATTTGTAAATGATCTAGAGTTATGGTGCCGTTCTTTAATTGGATCTTAGGGATGATTTGTTTAGCCATGGCACCCTTCAACTGATTTGCCAGTAGTTTTCCTGACTTTTCTCCATGTATGTAAAATGATGATTTACTTTTCAAAAGTGATTGTTCTATTGAGTATGTAGACAATAAATCAAACTTAGTTTTGAGTTCTACTTTTTTTTTGTACAGATTAGGGCATTTGTTTTGAGCATATTGTTGATCAATTTCTTTTATCTGCTGGGCTAAATCAGTTCTTTCTTTTTGAGATTTTTGCCTCAGCCGGGCGGTATATGAAATGATTTGTCCCCTAAGATAGGCCTTAAGGGTATCCCAAACGGTTGACAGTGGGATCCCAGGAGTTCTGTTTATGGATAGAAAGAAGGTTATTTCTTTTTCTATAAATGTAACAAAATCATTGTTTGACAGTAACGTTGAATTGAATCTCCACTGTCTACTCCTTATAGGAATGTCAGGGAGGGACAGAGACAGAGTGACAGGTGCATGGTCTGAGATGACAATACTGTGGTAGTCACAGCCACGGACAGAGGGAAGAAGTTTGTTGTCCATGAAAAAGTAATCGATCCTCGAGTATGAGTGATGAACATGAGAAAAAAAAGAATATTCTCTCTCAGCTGGGTGTAAAAAACGCCATACATCGCACAGGCCATACTTAGATAGAAAGGCACGAATAGTGTGGGACGACCTGCTGGCTGTGGCAGGGTTTGTAGAGGATCTGTCCAAAACTGGATCCAACCAGCAATTCAAGTCACCACTGAGTATCAATGAGTATGTGTTTAGGTCCGGGAGCAGTGAAAATAATTTCTCAAAGAAACCAACATCATCCGTATTTGGGGCATAAACGTTAACTAGCACTACTGGTGTGTTGTACAATTTACCGGAAACAATCACAAAACGACCATATTTATCTGAGTTAACTTGAAAAGGTTCAAATGAAATGTCTTGACTGATGAGGATCGAGACGCCCCGAGCCTTTGCTCGAAAGGAGGAATGGAAACTCTGCCCGTGCCATGTTTGCAGTAATCGTTTGCTATCGTCACTTCTAATGTGAGTCTCCTGCAGGAAAGCAATGCCTGTATTTAACTGTTTTAAATGAGAAAGCACCTTCCTTCTCTTGACGGGGTGGTTCAAACCTTTGACGTTCCAGCTTGACAACACCAACTGACCACTCATATTACTAATAATTTGTATAAGAAAGGTAGGTAATACAGTCTAATGTGTTGATGGCTGTGCAGTTCTTGGCAAAGTGAAAGAAAATATAAATTAATGGCAGTGATGGACCCCCCACCCCCCTCCCTTTCCCACCCTGGACAGCTGCAAAAAACAGAAGCAGCAAGCTCCATAAAAATTAAAAATAAGTCTCCTGTCTAACTTTTAAACTAGTGCTCCAGTATCATAAGAGGAAAAAAAATGTATAAGCACCTCATGCAAGGCCAAAAATGTACACATAGATGTGTGATCACGCACACACATATAAACAAAGTTAAATTAATCCTAATCCTAAATTAAATCTTCAATCAGTCCAAGACCAATTCAAGATTCAATTCAAGATAGTCAACAGGTAAACAAGAAGAGGAAAAATGTTAATAGTTCAAAATAATATATTGAAAACATTATATATTTCACCCATTTTTATACATGAATAGGCCTACTTCAATTATTTATGTGCCTAAATACAAAACCAAAAAGCCCCACTAAAAAAAAAAGTCTCAGATAATCAGAGTATGGGCAGAGTCCCGCTCATCTGTTCGTCACCTCATGTAAACAAAAGTTTAGTGTAAACATAAACAAAACCAGTGCGGGAACAGCGCGTTGCACATCAGTCAAAAGAAAAGTTAAATATTACTGTACTTGCGCTGTGAAGCCTGAGGTAACTCCTGTCTAACTTTTAAACTAGGGCTCCATTATCATAAAAGGGGGGAAAAATGTTTTTAAAAAAATGTATAAGCACCTCACAAACTAGTTTAAGGTATGCAAGGCCAAAAAATGTATACACATAAATGTGTACCGGTAATCACGCACACACACATAAACAAAGTTAAATTAATCCTAATCTCAAATTAAATCCTCAATCAATCCAGGACTAACCCAAGACTCAGCTCAAGATAGTCAACAGGTAAATGAGAAGAGAAAAAATGTTAATAGTTCAAAATAATATATTGAAAACATTATATATTTCACCCATTTTTATACATGAATACTTCAATTATTTATGTGCCTAAATACAAAACCAAAAAAGCCTCAATAAAAACTAAAAAGTCTCAGATAATGTGAGTATGGGCAGAGTCCTGCTCATCTGTTCCTCACCTCATGTAAAGAAAAGTTTAGTGTAAACAGAAACAAAGCCAGTGCAGGAACAGCGCGTTGCTCATCAGTCAAAGAAAAGTTCAATATTACTTGCACTTTGAAGCCTGAGGTAAGGTGTCAATGAACTTCTGCGCCTCCTCGACAGAGCCCAGCCACTTTCTGTGTCCATCAGGTAAAGTCACGCGGAGTCGAGCAGGAAAAAGCAGAGCAGGTTTTAAACCCAGAGAGTACAGCGCAGCCATCATCACGTCCTTATATTCCACTCGCTGGTTAAGGACTTCTGGGCTGTAATCCTCCACGATCCGCACCGGTTTCCCCCGGTATTCAAGTTTACCTCTGCGTCGAGCCTCCCTGATGAGGAGCTCCTTCACCTGGACCCGGTGCACTCGCAGGATAACCGGGCGCGGCCGCTGGTCCGAGGCGGGTTTCGGGGCGAGGGTTCGATGGGCCCGGTCCAGTTCGGGTGGAGAAGGAAGCGTGTCACGCCCGTAGATGTCACACAGCAGGTTGGAGAAGAAGTCTGTGGGACGTCCGCTCTCAATAGACTCCGGTAAACCCAGAACACGAATATTCTGCCGTCTGCTTCGACTTTCTAAATCCGCTAATTTAGATTTTAGTCTGGTGTTTTCCTCCTGGAGAGTTGAGCAGGTGTTTTCCACCTCCGACATGCGCTGGCTCAGGTCGTTAGTGACAAGTTCCAGTGATGACACACGCTGGCCGTGTTCCTCCACCGCGAGCCGAGTTTGGTCCAGTTTGATATCCAGCTGATTGAAAGTTTGTTTGAACTCAGCTGACAGCGCCGCGCGGTGCTCCTCGAGCAGCGAGGTAATTGCCTCGAGGGTTACCAGGCCAGCGTCATCCTTCTCAGCGTCCTTCTTCGATCTTGTCGACTTTTGAGACATTTTTAATTTAAAATCTTTAAAAGAGATGTTTGATGGAAGTTGTGTGCGTGATAATAGGCAAAAAAAAGTAAAATATAGAGGGCTTGGTGGTGCTAAAAAACAGGTTTTACCCGGAGCACTGGCAAGTGCAACTCACTCCATCTCACGACCACACCCCACCCGAAACTAACTTTTAAAAACAAAATATGTTTATCTGTTTCTTCAGTCCCAGGCCTCCCATGCAAAATATATCTGTGATCTCAGTGGGTTAAATAAAGTTAAATAAATAAAATAAATATTACATGTATTTTTAATTCGTATACAGTATACAGTACTGTATCGGTCTTTTGCACGTGACGTCACGGCTCATGTCTTTTTGCACTTACGGTCGCCATGTTGGGTGTATACCGGTTCATTTAAACAGAGGAAGTCCATGTTAAACACAGTGCGATACAGAACAATAACATCAGCAAAATGCAAACTAAATATAAAAATGAGCAGAAGCCTTATAGAGAGAAACTCAACCTTGAAGCCAGAGAACGTTACATGGTGAAGTTAGCTTCAATTAACAACATTGATCCTTACGAGGTAGCAGCTAAGGCATGGACTTCCTCTGTTTAAATGAACCGGTCTCCACCCAATATGGCGACCGGGAGTGCAAAATGTCACGTGTCTGCAAAAGACCTA
>JBBPBX010028203.1:0-18502 GCA_038048925.1 Garcialebias charrua
AAAATGCGCACCTAGAAACCTTGATGGAAACACGGCTTATGTTGGAGCGCACAGTGTCCCCCATCCCTCCTGCTCTGTTTTGCTCCGCTCAGAGCTGCGTGCGGCCAGACCGGCTCACTACCAAGTCACGTGACCAGTCAAATCACAGCCCGTGCGATTAGTGAATCGCGTTTTAACATATTAGGGCTCTGCGATATGACGATATATATCGTGGGGACGATAGAAACGTGCCTATCGTGCTACTTTCCTTCTATCGTCTCTATCGTGATAAATAAGAATAAAAAGATAACTGTCGCAAAGAAGCTTCATATTGTGGTTTTGCGAGATGACGGCGCTGCTTTATGTTTGACGCACGCGCGGGTTTGCGACACATGCTTTACGTTGTTAAACTCGAGAGCAACAGAGCCGCAGGCGCATGAAGCCGGTGTCTCAACAAGGCACAGGCAGCCCAAGAAGAATAACTTTTACCAAAAAGAGGGGGAAGCTCACCTTGTTAGCTTCCATTATTTCGCTCCGCTGAAACTCTGAGACAAAATGGGTCCAGAGGACACGAACCCAGAGTCCAACCGAGTCCGAACTCGGGTCCAGTTAACCAATACAAAACAGACCAGAGACACAACAGAACCGCAATCAAACGCAACGTTTTCTCTTTTCTGTTTCTTGCTTTGTTTACTCAAACTTCAGAGCGGATTTCTTCTTCGTGAGTTTCATTAGCAGCTGTTGTTTTACCGCCACCTGCAGGAAAAATTTGGACCAAAGTAGAAAAGGTTTGTTTGTTTGTTAGTTTATTCATTTTATAATATGAAATACAACAATTAACGTATTCATAATGGGAAAAAAATAAAAAATGAAATGAAAGGTAGCAGATGAAGAATAAATCTTATTAAATCAGCTCCTTATTCATCTAATAACAGTTCAAACAATCTAAAAAAGCTAAGTCTGGTCCTCTGGACATTCAAAAAATAAAACAAAACAAAGCAAAAAAAATGTAGAAACGTTTCGTCTTTCGTCCGAAAGACTTCCTCAGTCTGAGTTGCTGTGTTCAGCTCAGTCTTATAAATAGCACCCTCCCACAGTGTTGCACAACCAGTTGGCTGATGACAGCCTGAAACCAGTTGCTCACATGATCAAGGAGGGCCATCAGCCTAACAATGGATCATTAGCACCCTGATGGTTGTTTGCTATTCACAGAGGGCTGAGTGATACTAGCAATAACAGCATTGTAAGAGGGGGACAGTTGAACCCGGAGGCCTCCACCCCTGTTTAATGATGGACGGTTTCTTTTCACAAAGATGGCCTCCTTTACTCCTCTCTCAAACCATCGTTCCTCTCTATCAAGGATGTGAACATCTTCATCCTTGAAAGAGTGACCGCTGGCGTGGAGATGAGTGTAGACTGCAGAGTCCTGACCTGATGATGTTGATCTTCTGTGCTGGGCCATCCTTTTGGCCAGTGGCTGTTTAGTTTCCCCGATATAAGACTGATCACAGCCCTCCTGACACTGAACAGCATACACAATATTACTCTGTTTGTGCCGGGGGACTGGATCTTTGGGATGAACCAGTCTTTGCCGTAATGTATTTTGGGGTTTAAAAGCCACTGGGACGTTGTGTTTAGAGAATAAACGTCTCAATGTCTCTGAAACTCCCGCAACATACGGAATGACCACTGGTCTGGGTCTGGGTTCCTTCTTTTCACCTGATGGCTGGCTGGAGTCCTGTTTGGGTTTCTTCTCTGCTTTCAGGAAGGCCCAGTTAGGATATCCACATTTCCCTAGAGCCTGTTTTGTGTGTGATTTCTCCTTCTGTCTGGCTCCTAAGTTAGTGGGGACGCTGTCTGCTCTGTGATACAGAGTCCTGATGACTCCTAACTTGTGCTCCAGAGGGTGATGGGAGTCGAACTGTAAATACTGGTCTGTGTGGGTGGGTTTGCGGTACACCTCACCTCAGACCTCATGTCCAGAGGACCAGACTTAGCTTTTTTAGATTTTTCTACCTGGATTATTGAGCATGCATCAGAGTAGTTCAAACAATATTTTCTATAATAACAAAATAAGTAAATAACTCAGTCAATTTTCAATTCACATATATCACACATTAAATTAGATTCATTTATATTTTTTTAGCAATTCATTTTTTACCAGTTTCTTAAATACAAGGAATGATTTGGCTTCCTTAACATTTGTCATTTGTCATTAAGTCATTCCATAATCGTACTCCTTGAATTAAGGTAGATCTAGTTTCTACTTTGGTCCAAATTTCCTTGTTCTTTTTGTTCACATTCTTATAATTGTAACTATCTGTAGTAAAATAATAAAATAAAAAAACTTTGGTCCAAATTTTTCCTGTACACACACATCGTGTTGTATATATCGTGATATATATCGTTATCGTGATATAAAAAAGTCCATATCGTGATATATGATTTTTTCCATATCGCCCAGCCCTGTAACATTTCGTGAGATAATCACAAATGCGATTAATCGTGCAGCCTTAATGACTCGGTTTGTCTAGAATACATAGTTCCCATGTGACGTCACATCTGTGGAATTTCCGGGTTGACCCTCATGCGTAGAGGCGGAGCAGCAGTTACAGCGCAGTCTACTGGATGTGTATTTTTCACGTTGTTTTTTTTTTGTTTATTTCTAATTACTGTAATTGCAATGGTTACTTTGTGTTGGGTCAGTGGGTGTTCCAGTCGGGTAGACGTTTGGGCAACGCGCAGGTTTCACTTAATCCAAAAAAAGTAAACGTGAAGGATTTATCTCATCGGAGAAGCTCACAGCAGCCCCATCTCTGCTCGGATCCGCTCTGAAGACGTCGTGCTTTTGGCCGGTAAACAAAATATTCTACATAAATCATTTTGTGAAACAATGTCAGAATTAGAGTACAACTGTCTGTGTGTTGGAGCTGGTTTTTTTTTTCATGATTTAGCAGCACCATCTTGCTGTGGTTAGCTTAGCATGTCGTCGCTAACGCGACAACGGCCTCCTCATGCCTGGACAACGGTCTCCCCGCCGGTCCTCCGAGACCGGCAGGGAGACCGCCCCAGTGGGGGAAGGAGGACGGGAGCCAAGTCGTGCGGGCGACACGTCGGCCCCATGGGACGTGCCCCCGCGACGGATCCACGCCGTCCGACCTACCTGAGCTCGCCGCGAGCCTCCGTGCGACGGACCCTCCGCATCCGCTCCGGATGCTAACGCGACATGCTAACTTCCAACACGGTAACACTCAAAGTGCTGGTTCTGGTCCGTGTTGAGCCTGGACTGTTTGTGCTGGCTGTGTGTTATTTTAGTTAAACCTTTATTTAGCTGGTTAGATATGATTGAGACAGTTTACACATCTTTTTTGGATTCAAAGCTGTGAAGCTCTGTGCTGTGAAGCCGTTGTGCACTCCTCGTAGTAATTAAATAATTAATGATATCAGAGTAACTTGTTGGTGACAAGTTGTCCGCTTCGTCTGCCATGATTTCTTTCTCCAACTCATTCAACTCCGACCACTGCCATTTTGCTCTTGTGCCTTGGTGAAGCTAGTAATGTATTTAGCTGTGGTAGCTCAAGTCTGTTTGTCCGCCATTTCTGCCTTTACGGGTGGCGAAAAACCCGGTATTGCGCAATACTCGTCACGTGTGTGGGAACTATGTATCCAACTGTGAGCAGTAATGTATTGTAGCAGATCAGTGACCTCAGTTTTTAGGGATTTTTCTTTAGACATAAATTACATGAAGGTCATTACTAAATTAGTCAGGAACCAAAAACTATCATCTTACAAGTTTGAAAAAATGTCCACATCCGCTGTTTCTTGCGTCTTTGCAAGTTAGATTGGAAGTAGACTATACATTCTTCTTGGTCACAAATAACTCTCGTGAATTGCTTTTCTCCACAAACCAAAATCCTGGTAGACCACAAACCATTTATGGCTGCCTGGAGATGTAAATGTGTAGTTTTGAGCTGTGTTCAGTTTGCTTTCCGAGCTTCTGTCTTCATGTCTGTGGACCATCTGTCTTGCCTTACTGTCTCCATGATGGATGTGCAGGCCTGTTGGTTTCAGGCTGTGCTGTTCTTCTCTGATCACTGCAGATAATTTATTACCGTACAGTGAAGCAAATATGTTTGTCACTAGAACTCTATCACGGGCGGGTTCACTTTAATATGTCTTTTAGGAAAAACAACTTTTTTTAAAGCTGTTCCTTAGTTCTTGCTTTTTGGTTTATTTGATCAAAATCCATCTACAAGTACAGGTAGTTTGAATTTAATTGCCATGTTCCACAAATACAAAATAGTTATACAAACAGTGGTGGCAAAAAGCAGACCAAGACACTTATCCAGCTGAACTAAAGTTGCTCCATTATTGTTGTGTACTGTATTAGCTTGATGTGGCACAGCCAGCTTGTTTCTGTCTTTATCAGCCTGATTCACCTCTGCAATCTGCAGGAAATTCCATCTGCATGCAAACTTCAGTGGACTTGGACACATGTAGCTAGAGTTCCTGCCACTTTCCCACTCATCTGAGAAGCACACACAAATTCACACATGCACGCACTCACGCTCACACACACATACACACACACACACATGCCCCCCCCAACAATAACAAAACACAAGAAACATTACAGTAAAACCCTGTTTAAATGTTTCGCGTTTCCAGTCACTTATCAGTGAACAAGCATGGACACGACGGCACACGCACGCACAGAATCCAAAAAGTCCTCCAACACATGAATCAACTTTTCAAGAAGTTAGTTTAGTGGAAACTACTCCTATGACGCCAGGGTTTGTGGTTTTGGTCACTTTGCTGTTATTTCCTCCTGACGCAATCCATGAATCAGTCATTTTTTTTGTGTTTTTTTTTCTTCTCGTTTGTTTACAAAAAATTTAATAATTCTGTTTCTGCATTTTATTTAGTTAAATCGGCTGCCATCTTTTATAGACACCAAAGAGAACTGGTTGAAGAATACAAGATGCAGGATTAGTGGAGTCTTTCCAGTCTTTAAATCCTTTCTTTCCTCTGAGCCAGAGACGTTCATTAGGGATGGGGCCGATCTGGTGTCTGTATCAGCCTCCGATACCAGTATAATTTACGCATCAGATTTTTCCGATCCAACCTGCCAATATTTCTGATCCACATGCATGTCTGTGTCTAATGAAACATCTCCACACGTTGGCTTCAAACTATGGAATTGATTTCCTGAACGGAGGCGTGTCTCATGAACGCAGATTAATAAGACCCGCCTCACATTCAGGAAATCAATTTCATAGTTTGCAGCCAGCTACAACCTGCAGTAGCGCTGTAGCTAACAGTTAGCTAACTTGTCATTGTAACATGTCCACTGTGTGGAAGTATTTTACACTAAACACCGCAAGACAGCAACGTGCAATGTCTGCAGAGCCATATCACCACATTTACCCGTGGTCAAGTTAGTTCTATTTCATCCCTACTGACCACCAGAGGGCGGTGCTGAAAGCACTGAATGTTCCCTTCGCACATGCGCTGTTCGAGTACAGTAATTATATCAACAACGTCACACAGGTGTGACCAGATAAGCAATCAGAGGCTGTATCCACCTTATTCCTGAAGCCTCTGCTGTAGAAACGAATGTGCATTGTACTTCCTGTCCGACACCGGAAGTGCCTGTATTCCATAGGCGGAGTATGGATCGCGGGTGTTTTTGAAAGTTATTTTCATTCATTTTATCGGAGCAAACACAGCTTTTGTTTAAACGGAACGTTTACTGAAATGTCCTACCGGGGTTCAGGTACCTGCTGTGCTGTTCGCGGCTGCACCAACAACCGGACCAAGCTAAATCTTTGGCTAAAACAACAGTGTTTTCAACACGGACCCAAAACAAAGAAAGAGTGTTCCTGTGAAAAGCGATATGGTTTCCATCGCCTACCTACAGATGACGACGTAAAAAGAAGGTGGCTGAAAAATCTGAATTTGAAGAGACCACCCAAAACGCTGTTTGTGTGCTCATTTCACTTCATTGATAAACGGCCGACAGAGGAAAACCCGCATCCTACTCTATGGCTGGGCTACGATAAACAACCGGAGAAGAAACGTCGGTTCCTCAGAAGGATTGAAAACAGTGTGATGAGAATGTCAGGTATGATGCATTAATAAGGAAAATCTTACTATTAATTTAAAATGTGTATCTTTGATAATGTGTCCAGTTTGTTGTGTCTTACATTAATAAATGTATTTGTTATTAATACATTTCAGATGAGCCTGATGAGGTGGATGAGAATGGGGAGCTGTGCTCAGCATCTGCGTCGTTGTCCTGTGATGCCCAAACACAGTGGTCTGATCCAGGGATGGAGGAGCACAGCTATTCAAAAAGGTCCAGCATCACATGTGGAGTGAGTGCACCATCCCCAGAACTGCCACCCCCAGTATCAGACAGCATCTTACAGAGCGATGCAGACTCCCTCTTGTATACTGGGATTCCACTCACTGCGTTTCACAGGCTTGTATCGTGCCTACAGAAATTTGCTCCCGTTTCATCATCAGTGCCAGTTGTAGATCAAGTCCTAATGACTTTGATGAAACTAAGACAGAACTTCGTCATGGCTGATTTAGCACGGCGGTTTAAAACATCTCAAGGTCATGTCAGCAAAACTGTTGGAATGTGGATCGACATAATGTCTAAACACACCAAGGATCTTGTTGTGTGGTTGCCTCGTGAAACAATCAAAGCAACATTGCCAAAACCTTTTAAAGAGCTCTTTTCAAAAACAACCTGTGTAATTGACTGCACAGAGACAGTTTTGCAGAAAGCCAAAAACTTGGACAGTAGAAGCGAATCATACAGTCACTATTATTCCAACAACACTGTGAAATACTTAGTTGCTGTTGCTCCCTCTGGATTTATTATGTTTATTTCAGATGCTTATGGCGGCAAATGCAGTGACAGGTACATAACACAGAACTCAGGGTTTCTGGATTATCTACGTGCTGGAGATGAGGTGATGGGTGACCGTGGTTTCACAGTCAGGGACTTGATGGAGGAGCGCAGAGTGAATCTAATCATTCCAGCATTCACACGTAAAGGATGCCAGCTGACCGGTGAGGAGGTCACTCACACACGCCGCATTGCTCATGCTCGCATTCATGTTGAGCGGGTAATAAGGCGTCTGAAGGTGTACAAGATTCTTTCGCAGACAGTACCAATTACCTTGGTGCAAAAAATAGACAAAATCATTAAGATTTGCGCATGCTTAGTGAATTTAAGAGGTGAGCTTATTTCCAGCGACAACACAGAAGACAGTAATTATTAGAAAAAAATAGGATAGATTAGGAGAACACATTTATTCAAACTTTTTCTGAAAACAAAAGTTACAACCTAATGTGTAAACTAGAAAACTGCTGAAATGTGCACAGATACAACAATGTTGTTAATATTTTAATGTAAATGTATGACATCTTAACAAAAATGTAAATTGGAAAAAAGATGTTTATAGTGATGTATGAATATTTTACTGTATGTGTTAATATGTCTTAACGGGACATTGTTTTGTAGTACTACGTCTTTAATAAAACATGAGGGAAAAAAAATACCAAATATAAAGACCGTTATTTTCTTCATGGTTTACAACATTTCTGTTGATTAGTTGTGTATGTAGTACACATAATATTTCTCTGCTCACTGATTTTTAAAGAGATCCATGTATTTGTTGCAGAGCTGAATCTTATTTGTAACAAATTCATCAACCAGTATGGGAAGCATTTGTGAAAAGTAAAAACTCTGGAGGTGTTTCATCTGTGTGTTTGTAAAGTCTGTGTCAAAAGGAATATCCAACGCCAGGTGTTCTGTTGGTGTCCAGATAACCAGCTTGCAGCTCTGCAGCCTCAGACACATCATGGTCAGCTGAACCTGGAACAACAAATATTAAAAATATGTCTTAAGGTTTGTTTTAACGGAGGTTTACAAATACCAGTCACACCAGTTCATAGATCGAAAGGATCAATATTTACTCACCTGGAGGTAGTAACCACTTTGCCCATTTTGAAGAATGACATAATTCCCATCTTCTAGGAGCTTGATGTCACAATTAGGCCGACACAGAAACTCTGTGAGTGACATGGAGCTCTTAAGTGGACATTTGATTTCTAGGAGCTGCGCAGAGTCCAAAATTCCATCCGGGCTTGCTCCAAACCACGGCTGGTCAGGACACACCACCAGGCCTTTCCGCTCAACAGTGTGCCCTTGATCCTTCATAACTTGTATGGCTTTGTCCTCATTTTTTTTCCCATATGCAGTTGCAGTGTTTCCTTTGAAGGTGGGGTGCAAGTGTTCATGTAAGAATTTTTGAGGGTTGGTCGTGCTCCGTTTGGGCACCCTCTTTGCCGTGCTCGCTGTCAGCCGCAGCTTCCTTGCATCATGCCATAGTTGTGATGAACTTTGTACCTGGGTGTCGCTGCACAACTTTTCAACCTGAGACGGACTTAGTTCAACGTAGGTCTCATAAAACGTGCTACACTTTTTGCAGGTTAAAGTTGTGCTGTGCTCTGTATGGGGTATCTGCAGATCACACTGGCTCTGAGAAGACTGATCATTCTCAATGTTTGCTGTGTAGCACAGATGAGCAAGACTTTTTGTCTGCAGCTGAAAAAATGGGGCCATAACAGAGGAACTAACATAACTTTGAAATTCTTGATGATCCTTGAAAACCTTGGCGTTGGGTTCAGCTGATGACACACTCGGATTGGATGTTGATGCTGCCAAGCCTTCATGAGTGTGGACTGCTTTATGGCGTTTAAAATGGATATGTGTCACCTTCTTCAGCTCAACATTTTTTCTTGTGCCTGAATTCCACTTCCTCTGCACATCTGTGCACGATGTCCCAGTCTTTCCTTGTCTGACTGCGTTCTCAACCTGATATGAAAATAACATCCACATTATAAACCAGTAGGTGCACACTATCATTTCAAAAAATGATAAAAGTAATTAATAAAAATAAAAGATTAACAGCATTTACCTTCCACATAATCGCGGCTGCATGGCTGCAAGACCTGCCTTGCCCTGCAACGCATGAACAACCTGCAGTCTGGATTATGCCTGATGTTGAAACTAACACCCAGGCTCGGTGATGCGGGACTTTCAGACATTGGCTGGGCTCTACGTCTGCTTTAAGATAAATAAGATCGTGTCCCTCCTCTTTTAACAAAACGACACCGACCTTATTGCTGTGTAAATACTGATATGCCTCTGCGCTTTTCAGATTTTTCATCGCTTCACCGTCAGAAGCAGCCGACTCAATGAAGTAGTTAAAGATACAACTGTACGTAATCTGCGGCCACTTTTTCATATCGTCCACCCATCCTTCGTCCGCAGCAGGGAGCGGTATGGTTATACTGTCCTTTCTTAGCTCTGTCAAGTGGTGTTCCCACATTTTTAATGAACTAAAACAACAAAGTTTGGACTGTCTTCAACTGTATTACTCGCATGTAAACAAACGGTGTTTCCGGTCAACCGGAAGTCGGGTGCACATTTCGCGCAAAGCGTCATGGGACATAGGAATAAGGTGGATAGCCTAGCTTTATCCGTAATTCAGTCCTACAGAATCTTCTCGCGTAAAGCAAGGATTCTGAGTGACAGAGAAGCTCTGGCGGTCATCCGGGATTCATAGAACCATAGTTACATTCGTAACTTTCGTTTTACGTTGGGCATTCGAGCTATCAGTTGTAGAAAACGAAGGATTTTGCAGCTTAATACTTGCAACCAAGATACAGTTTACCCTCCAGGAGATATTTATCAGTACAAAAGTAGACAATCATAAAAAAACATGAATTAAAAATTACAAGAAAATTGTATTTAAAAAAGAAAAACGACACACGGCTACAGTACATTATAAAGCAATGTAAAATACTAAAAACAGGAACATGTCTGTGTTGGTTTATGCCATGAACTTAGCAGATGTAAAGCTATTTAATATTTTATTTAATTCATTTATTCATTCATTTAAAAGAGACTAAATAAAACAAATTAATCAAAAAAAAACATTTAATGAAAATAGTGCAGAAGGAAAAAAATTCTTATCGCCCCCTTATTTAAAAGAATAAATAAAATAACTTTAAACAATCACTTAAATTAATCACTTAAATATCCACTTCAAAGCTAGGAATAAAATACAACACGTTTTGTGTTAGCTGAATTTAATTGTAACTTTGAAACTTATCCAACATTAATAAAACTTACCTCAAGTTGCCTTTTTGGACATGCATGCATATATGTGTACACATTGTACTTGAGAGGTGATTATTACAGCCTCATATAAAATCACTGATGATGATGATATCGGAACTGGATCGGTATCGGCCGATATCCAGATTTAAGGATCAGATCAGAAGTTTAAAAAATGTGGATCGGTCAGTGCATCTCTAACTTTCAGTGCCGAGTCATTTTTGTTGAAAATTAAAGTTTGAAGTTCCTCTCCTCTTTGTTTTTTAATATAAACAGTATATATATAAAATCTCTAGAGATTAAGTCAGAAGTGTTCCCATCTTTATTTCCACTACAGACCAGTTCATGTCATGTTTGGTAAAACATCATTTCTGTTTGTCCATTTTTGAAAAAATAAAATAAATAAATACTTATCATTCCACAACCCATCCAACCAGCTGCTGCCCTGTGTACTGTGGTAGCAGAAGAGCTCTTTGTGTGGACCTTACTCTAAATGAGAAGCATGTGTTCGATGACTAAATCACATTTTAGTCTAAATTGAATCAGTTTGTAGCTTTCTTGCGTTCTGAGTCGCCCTTCCAGTACTACTCCTGTTTTAGATCTTGTAGACTTCCTGGTACTGAGCTGATTTCACAGTGTACAGTAGTTTCATTCTGGCACAAGTTTCTTTGTGTCACATCTGAATGCACAGGAGCGTTCTGCGTTTAATGGATCTCTTGTTTTTATTAGCTTTAACAGAGGCAGCTCTTGTGTGTCACTGTGAGAGAGACAGAACAAGAGAATGAAGCAGATTGCTGCGTTGGGGATTTGACGTGAGCCGCCTTCCCTTGTTGGGTTTCACTTTGTGCGTCCCCATGGGTGGGTCTGTCTCTCCACCCTGTGTGTTTGGGTTCATCTGCAGTAAAAGATCCGATTTCAGGGCCGCTGGGGCCGTCTGGCTGCTCCTGCTGACCTACACATCATAAAATACTGACAGTTTATTGGGGCTTTACTTTATGATTTGGGTTCAAACTTTAGACTAAGCTCGCCCTCTGCTGGACAAAACAAGTTTATTTTCATGTCCTAACCTGTTTCCTGAACACAGTCTTTCTGCTTTTTTCCAGCTTTACGCTGTAACTGCACAAACTGTGTGCAGACAGGCTTTGAGTGCGAGACAGATGGCGCCTGCATGGCCTCTACCTACATGGTGCACGGGAAGGAGGAGCACGTGCGTGTCTGCATCAGCCTTGACGAACTGGTTCCTGCTGGACACCCCATCTACTGTCTCAGTGCTGATGGCTACATGAACACTCACTGCTGCTATGTAGATTACTGCAACAGCATTGACTTGAAAGTCCCAGGTGAACCGCCGTCATCGAGCGCCGTTCAGTTCGGTCACCGCGGTCTGATTTTACACTGAACGTCTGTTCTCATGTTTGTTTTGTTTTTTCTTTTCAGTCCCAACGAAGAGTGGGCCCTGGTCGAGCTCTGGAAGCACGCTGGGACCAGTGGAGCTGGTGGCGATCATTGCGGTTCCGGTGTTCCTGCTCGCCGTGCTCTTATTAGTTGGCTTGTTTTGGTTTTGCTATCATCAGAGAGCTTACAGCCACAGACAGAGGCTGGAGGTGGAGGATCCTTCCTGTGATCATCTCTATTTAGCCAAGGACAAGACCCTGCAGGACCTCATTTATGACTTGTCCACCTCTGGATCAGGATCAGGTCAGTGATTTAAAGTTTTTAATGTGCCACATGTTTACATCTTTAAAGCACAAGACCAATTATTATTTTGTGTTTAACACTCCCTGCAGGGTTGCCCCTGTTTGTTCAGCGCACGGTGGCCAGGACCATCGTACTGCAGGAGATAATAGGAAAAGGCCGTTTTGGGGAGGTATGGCGAGGGAAGTGGAGAGGAGGAGATGTGGCGGTGAAGATTTTCTCATCAAGAGAGGAGCGCTCCTGGTTCAGAGAGGCTGAGATCTACCAGACAATCATGCTTCGGCACGAAAATATTCTAGGATTCATTGCAGCAGACAATAAAGGTGAGGGAATCTGTGGGTTCAGCTGACTTTCCTACCGGTATTTATTTTCCTTTAAAGGTACACTATGTAACTTTGTAATGCAGTCCGTAACTTTTCTAACAATATATTTTTAACATATTTCTTCACTCTGTCACTATCTACTGACAGACTGGTGTTAGACAAAGTAATCTCTGAAAAAAACTATAGTCCCCTTGCTTCTCTATCAGCATTTATAAAAACACTAAAAACACAGAGTGACCCGGACAATGACCAGCCAATAAAAACAGAGTTGTTTGTCACGCCCCAACCCACGCCCCCGCCTGTCCCAGCCCCAGCGCCGCGCACGTTCTCATTCAAAGGATTGCAAAGCGATGCAGGACTGTTTTGTATGTGACACAAATGTATTAAATATCCCTTCTTCATCCCAGAGCTGGACTTTTATTTTGTTTTTTTGCCAAAAGTCAAGTGATCGCTTCATCCTTCACTGACAGGAATGAGGAAATGGATTTGTCACGAGCGGAAAAAAAAACTCATGTCCAAAGTGGCTGGTGAAGCTCTGCTGATTTCAGGGTGTTTTTGTGTTGTTGGACCAGTGCTTCATGGTTTTATTATATTTTTTAGAACGTTTTATTAACATATAATCACAGAATATTGAAGCGGCTCCGAGCGGACATTCAGCAGGAGGCGGAGCTTCAGAACTCAAGTTCAACAGAGAACGGACTGTGGCTCCCCCTCAGAGTCATATATGGCTCTGAGGGGGAGGGAGAAGAATGCTTTTCCCTGATGAAAATATTTCTAAGTCCCAGCGTTCTCCAAAAATTACATAGTGAACCTTTAACTGAAGATGTACAGTACACCGCTGTCTGAAACAGGAAATCCAGTTCTATTAAAAAAAGACATAAAATTGCTAATTGTTTTGATAATGAGCAGAAATATGATTTTAATCAGCTCCAGTAATAGATCCATTAACAGAGCTATTTTGTTCCTTAGATAACGGCACATGGACTCAGCTGTGGTTGGTGTCAGACTATCACGAGCATGGCTCTCTTTTCGACTACCTGAACCGCTACTCGGTCACCATCGAGGGTATGATCAAGCTCGCACTTTCAGCTGCAAGCGGCCTGGCACACCTGCACATGGAGATCCTCGGCACTCAGGGTGAGACGAGCAGTCACTGAATTAAATAAAAATAATAAATTAATACAGCAACACAGCAGGTTGTTGCTCTTAATGCAAACACAATGAATTGTTATCCTTTCCCCTGCAGGTAAGCCAGGCATTGCTCACCGTGACCTCAAGTCTAAAAATATCCTTGTTAAGAAGAACGGCACGTGCGCGATCGCTGACCTCGGACTGGCAGTCCGCCATGAGTCCATCACAGACACAATCGATATAGCTCCCAACCAGCGTGTGGGCACTAAGAGGTAAATGTTTCCAACTTGTCGGCACGTTCTGAACCTTGCAGGTATTTCCTAAGACTTTAAAGGCTTAGCTGGCAGAATCTTGTATTAATCTTTCCACAAATCTCCTGTACGTAGTAAAAACTGCAGTACAGTCTTCAACCATTGTTTGCACAGAGACAGAGAAAGTACTGAGGAGGTGCATCGTTTCTTTCTACCAGATGTTCGTTGTTTTTAAATTTAGATGGTCTTGTGAGAGAGAACAAAGTGCTTTGAATATTATACAGTGATGCAAACCCTTCAAAAGGTGCCCAGGCTGAAACTGTGTAATCATTTTAAGTCTGTTTAAATTTTAAACCAATAATCATTAAAATATATATATTTTTTGTTTTTTGAGGATCGCACAGTTAAAACGTCTCTCATACGTTCATCCAGGTACATGGCTCCTGAAGTCCTGGACGAAACCATCAACATGAAACATTTTGATTCCTTTAAGTGCGCTGACATTTATGCACTCGGCCTGGTGTACTGGGAGATCGCACGTCGCTGCAACACAGGAAGTAAGAGCAGACACGGCAGCAAAGAGTAAAACCCCGAACAGAAACGTGAAACCAGAAGCTGACCTTTCCTGTTTGCACTGCAGGTATTCACGAAGAGTACCAGCTGCCCTACTATGACCTTGTGCCCTCCGACCCCTCCATAGAGGAGATGAGGAAGGTGGTTTGTGACCAGAAACTGAGGCCCAACGTGCCTAACTGGTGGCAGAGCTACGAGGTATTTCATGCTGAGTTTATTGCACTGATGACTAAAAATATGCTAAAAGGCTTTAAAAGAATTAGTGTTGCAGTACAACGTGTTCTGTTTTAGTTCAATCTGTTTTATAAGGAAATAAAATGTTATTGCCTTCATTTAGATATTCTCTTTAGTGTCCAACAGCCTGAAAGAGGTTCACCAAAGTATATATATATTTTTCTTGGATTCAGGGTAGTTAGAAAAATACCGTATTTTTCGGAGTATAGGTCGCACCTACGTTTAGCTCTGCTGCAAATTTCTGCCACAGGAGCGCACAGCAAGGCTTTTAAGAAGATTAACACTTAAAAACAATTACCGTAAAAACCGGTCTATAATACGCGTTTTTTTTTTGCTCATTTGAATGTCCACAGAAGAGTATTATTTATGGATTTTTTCCCATATTTTTAGACCCATTTTTCGCTCTGATTTGCCGTTTTACATTTTGGGCAAAAATGTTTTTTTTGCCCGTAGCGGGCAGCAGCAGAGGACTCAGAGAGCGAAGAGGAAGAGGAGGGCCACTTCCAGACGTTTCTAGCTCATGTGTCCGAAAAAAGCCTTCTCTGGTCGGACTGACTCTGTCGCTGCCCGCTCCCTGCTATGGATGTAGCTGTTAGCAAGATACCGTAACTCATAAACCACACCGCAGATTTTTAAATCCAGCTGATTTCACATTTGGTTGAGCTCAGGGGACTGTCTGCTATAAAGTCAGGTAAGAAATATATTTTTTAAGCGTTTATTTAGCTAATTTAAAGAAACAAAGCGTCCGGTCCGAACCGCCTGCCTAAAATTCGGCGAACTTTTTTTTTTTTAATCCAGCTGATTTGAACATTTCGTTAAGCTCAGGAGCACGTCTGCTATAAAGTCAGCTAAGAAATATATTTTTTCTCGCAAAGAAATAATTGTTTTACCGTGTTTCCTTGTGAAGATCTTCGTACTCGCTTGCTTCTGTCGCCGCCATCTTAATTAGGGCAAATGAGGCGCTGACGCGTGGCGATGACGCGTATTAAACACCGAAGCGTATTATTTACGTTTTTTTCTTGTTTATTGTTAATAATTGGACAAAGCGTATTAAACACCGGTGCGTATTTTCCTCCGACGAATACGGTATTTGTTTGATAAAAATTGTAGCAAATATGTGTCTGAGCTGAACTTTTCCTTAATAAATTAAGGTAATTGTGTGTCTGAGCTGAACTTTTCCTTAATAAATTAAGGTAATTGTGAAATGAGCTGGATTTAAAAATGTGTTTTGCCGAAAGTGATAAAAAGCCATATATAGGTCGCACCTGAGTACAGTATAGGTCGCAGGCCATGAAAAAATGATAAAAAGGTGCGACCTATACTCCGAAAAATACGGTACTTTATTCCTTTGTCTGCCGTTTAGATGGTTAATAATGATCAGCTTGAGTAAAGAAAAGATGGAGGGCTATTGGGCCTTTTTTTTCACTAGTGCCAGTACAGCATGGTACAGCTGTTTTTTCATAGGGGCCAAGATGGTGTAGTGGCAGGGGAACCGACTTGGGACCCGAAGGACCCAGGTTCGAACCCCAGTCACGGCATAACTTGTGGTGTGTTTGAGCAGCACATCTCATCCCAATTGCTCCCCGGCGCGCTTTCTATAGCTGCCCACTGCCCCACCTGGTGGTGATTGGGTTGAATGCAGAGTCAAATTTCGTCTTGTATGGAAACATACACAGATGACAAAAATGTGACATTATTATTATTATTATTATTATTATTATTATACACTCCATAATGGCTCTAGTTGGCAGGTTCAGAGTTCAAAAATTAATGTCATGCACCTTACCAGCTGGTGACAGTAATGCTGGTGGTAGGACCCTGGAACAGGTTTCATACACACGGTGAGAATTTATTTGGAAGTTTCTGGTCAATTAAAAATAATACAGATTATGAGGAGTTTCATTTAAAACTATAAAAATAAATATTTTATAAAGTAAATTAAATTTTTAAATGTAGTGAATGGTTGTTTTGTGACTCTTAACGGGCGTGTCCTCTGCTGTGCAGTCTCTGCGTGTGATGGGGAAGATCATGCGGGAGTGCTGGTACGCCAACGGAGCGGCCAGGCTGACGGCTCTGCGCATCAAGAAGACTCTGTCCCAGCTCAGTGTGGAGGAGGACGTGAAGATGTGAGCGTCCGGGCGGCGAAACAAAACGACGCGCTGGAGACGCACATGCCCGATCACACTCCCACAATGGAAACAAACACTAAAGACAAGACTGCAAGTGAAAACCCTGCCAGTTTTAAAGCCACACTCCAAGTTGTGACAAGGCCTACCTCACCTTTTTAGCCAAAACTACTGAAAATCACTCTTTCCCCCCAGGTCCCTTCACCCCTCGTCTCATCTCAACGCTCCTTCACGGTCGACGATACACAACAGCACTACGGGTGCTAATATCACAACACTCCACCTTCTTCTTTTCATTTCCCAGGGCAGGAATTACTACTAATGTACAGTGACACCATTTTTATTATTATCATCATCATCATCATCATCAGTTTGTTCTGTGACAAACTAAACGATTCCAGAGGAGTGGAGTACGTTGCAGATTTCAAACTTACCGCCTCCTTTTGCATTATCTGTTGCTGTGTGCAAGGCGGTGGGGTTGGGGGGGTAGGGTGGAGGCTGACGCACTGTTTTTATTTGTGTGTTTGTGTGTAAATGGTGTCTGAACTACTAGCATGTGATGTCTTCTGGTGTAGGCTGTAGTTCATACGACTAAAACAAAAGAGCAGTCATTTGGTATTTGAGCATCATCGGCCATCTTTTATGGCACTTGAACATAAACCGCAAACAAAAATGAGTTTAATTCGTCTGTAGCTCCCTCTCTGTGAGTGTGTGTGTGTGTGTGTGTCGCACAATGGTTGTCCTGGTGTTTGTTTGAAACGTGGCAGGGAAAAATGTTTGGGATGGTTTTATTATTATTATTTTTCTAATTTATTTGTTGATAGATTGTGTCATATTGATGAACACTGTGAGATGAGACGCAACGGACCGGAGTCTTGAAAACGTTGCTGTCGTTTAGCGAGATGGTTGATGATGACGAGTTTAGCCATGACCCTGTCGGTGATGTCGCGCACACTGAGCAAATAAGAGGCGTGTGAAGTGCAAACGGTGAATCCATTTCTTTGTTTTGTTTTTACGTACTTGGTGTTTTTTGTGTAAAGAGGTCGTAATGGCTTTTCTTTTTACTTGGACATTAGACACTACTGATGATGGGTACATGTGACGCTTTTTATTGTCTGTGTAAAAATGTCCGTTCTCCTCCCCGTTATGTGCAGCAAGCTTCATTGTGACATTTGAACGGTGAATTTTCTCCAACGGTACTTTCACGGGGCTATTACTATTTGTCTGCATGGTTCCTTACTGTGCTTTTTAAAAAGAACTCTTTGTTTATTTTTTTGTTTGTTGTTCCTCGCTTGCTCCTCTCATGGCAGTTCGGTGGTACTACTGATCCCAGATCTTCACACGCTCAAGTTTCTGTATTTGTCCTGTGTGGTGACATTTCCTTCTCTTTTAACACTGGAACACATTCAGGAACATTGTGTCAATGAAATACTACCACTGGCTTTTTTCTTTCTTTTTTTTTTTACACCCCCCTCCTTGCAAACTGACAATTAAAATGTAAAATGTGGAGAAGTTGAAGCTTCGGGAAGTGAAGCTGCAGAGTGAAAATGCATGTTTTCATCCTGGTTCTGCAGCTCCGAGTCTTTCTGTGGACAACACTATGAAAGTATTCCACTGATGTGACCTTTGGTGTGACCTTGACGTTGTTCTGTTGTGAAGGGCGTTCGTTAATTAATGTTAACTAAGCCATTCAGAATCCATGGGTCATGTTGGTGTCCGTTCTGCATGCTGCCTCAAACACTGGGTTGTCTGCACTGTTTTTCCATCACCCACAGATTGATTTCTCTGTTTGTTTCATTTGTAACCCAGAATTGTTGCTGCTACTGATAATGTGTGTAGAAAATGTAGTGGAAAGATGGAAGGGGATGACTGCTGTCAAGGTGAACCAAAACTGTCCAAAAAGAAGAAGAAGAAAAAACCAACACTCCTGTCCATGTTTGGTTTGTTGCCATGGGTATTTGATCATCATGTTCTTAGGTAATATTTCAA